>PITA01015322.1:0-49348 GCA_004023965.1 Spilogale gracilis
TGAACTTTCTTTTAATAAGAGCTCCAAATATAGTATTTAAATAGTTGCCTCATTGCTCATATTGGACAAACTATTCTATTTGCTTGCCTTACTTTCTATAAAAAGAAAAAGAAGTTATCCATACACCAGCAGAACTAAACTAAACCCATCAAACTTGAGCCCATCTGTCTCACTGGTTAATAAAGAAAATTCTCTTTGCTTTACAAAATTACAGGACAATCTGTCAATCAAACTCTTAGCTTGTCTCCTAAAAGATTTGTACCAGGTTGTCTGTCATATCTCCAGTGTTCTATATTTGCTGTGGATCTTACTTTATCAGCTCTAATGAAGCAAGCTACATAGGAAGGTGAAATAAGGTTTCTATCAAAATCTTAATTCCCAAATCAGAAGTCAAGAGGGCAATCTTAGGAAGAGCAGAGCCATCTGTAGACACCTAGAAGAAACTTTGCTAAGACAGATAATTATAATAGTGGAACTTTTTGAGAAGTAACTGTGACCTAGGCTTAAATGTTACCCATAAAAATCAAAACTGATCTTTCTATTATGCAAAATGTAAAGGCAATTTAAATAAGGACACCAATTTTTCCACTTTATATTTTTTCCTCTGTGAAAAACCTGCAGACATTTTAAGTAAGTAATCTAGGGATGAACAATGTGCGTTAACACCTCAAAAAATGAACAAAATATGCTCCAATGACATTCTTTATTCTCAAAAACTTTAATACCGAAGCTAAAAAAAAAAAAAAAAAGTTTGACTTAAATTATGCATTCTCTCATAGGAAACATAAATGGCCAGCAGAAATCATGGTGAGTAAGGAACACTAGTCTCAACTTTGCTACTGTGATCAGTTTCTTCATCTGTGAAAAAGAAGGTTAGACTTGATAGGTTCTAAAGATGTTATATTCACAGTCATCTATAAACCTAAATGTATTGGTGACTAAGATGAGAAAACACAAGTCGATACTTAAATAAAACAACCCCTTGCCCTCCCCAAAAAGATTTAACCAGAAGCACAAGATTTAAAAAGGCACCAAAAATACTCAGTAATCAAAATAATTAATAGTACAATATTTTTTAAAAATAAGGCACAAATCATGGTAAACAAAATACTAAAATGTTAAACAAAGACAGGCTGTTGTTTGTTTGATGATCCGGAGTTAACTTACATAACAGGAACAGTTGTTTACCATCAGCTGAGGATCCCCAGTCCATAAGGCTACTTCCTGCCAGGAAGTTTTATAAGAGGTGTCCTACATTTGGGGCAATATGCCTTTAATATATAGTCATACTTGTGTTAGAGAGTTTTTATTGACTTTTTCCGCTTGATACAAAATACGGGAGGATTTTTTTGATAAGTTCAAATAAGGGCACACTTTTTAAAAAATAATTTAAAAATAATATTTTTAAGAATAATTTAAAAATATTTTTAAAATAATTTAAAAATAATATTTTTAAAAATAATTTTAAAATAATTTTTAAAAATAATTCTATAAATAAATAAATAAATAGGTAGATAAATAAATAAATAAATTTGTTTATTTCAGTAAGGCACTGTGATATAAGGATTCACTCTTTCAACAGGTGAAGCGCCAAAATGTTTAAAACTAAATTCATCTCTTCTGGGAGATTTCAGTTTCAAAGAAATGAAGTCAGTTTTACAAAAAAGTAAAATGAAACACAAAGTACCATGGCAAGAAAACAAAATTCCTAGAATTCAGGGAGATTAGAGATTCCTGTTTGGAGGCAGAGGTGGGGTGGGACAAGAATTAGGAATAGCCCTGGAAGTGGGGTAGAGCCCACTATATTCAAAGAGAAATATAAACACTGCATGAGGTATGTATTTTTAAGAGATTTTATTTATTTATTTGTCAGAGAGAGAGAGTTCAAATTGAACTGGGCATCCTGTATTTTATTTGGCAATCCTAAAGTTGTAGGTAGTATATAACTTGAATTGTGAAATATGGATCTATATAAGAAATTCCTACTTTACGATTTTGAAACTACAATTCAACAACATTATGACACAAGGCACTGCAGTGCCTTGTGTCATAATACAATTCTGGCACCAAAAAGGTGGCTAACGCTGGTAAGTTACTCCTGTGAGTACTGCCACTCAATATTTTAATATTATTTACCCTACATACCTTGCAGAGTGGGCATCAGGAAACCTAAATTCCTGAAAACATATTAAGAGGTGTAAGCATTACTGAAATAAGAATTTAAGTTAAAGCACTGTCTTACTGTGGAAGACAACATCTATACTGCTGATCTAATAGGTGGTAACCCCACCATTCCATAGAATAGCACCTGGTCCAAGGACCATGTCATCTGTGACTAAGAGTTGGGAAACTGCCTGAAAAAATATCAAGGGCCAGCTTGCCTCCTTAAAAACAAAGATTTATCCTCTGATTAAAGGGTAAAATTAAAAAAAACACTCACTTTCACTGTTATCAGACTATGGCTAGATGGTTAACTATTGTGTAAAAATGTTTTAAAACATTTTTAAAAGTCCAAACCGCTCAAACACCTTTGACACTGATGTCTGCGTGTACTACACTGCTGTCCAGGGCTCAGCTAACTTATAAAAGCTGTCCCTTGCAGAAGTGCTTTCTTCTGGGGCTGTGTTAGGGACTCCCACATATCCCAAAGGGCTGCTCGTCCTATTGCTAACTGGGCCATCAGGTAAATTTGAGGGTAATGTCAGTGTCAAAAGACTGACTTGACTGTGTTCCACCCACTGCCAGATACCTGAGATGTGAACACTTGATTTGGAAGACAAGATTAACTTCAAAATAGAAGGATGGAAGACAGACAAGGACAAGAGAAAAAGGTAAAATACACAATGAGAGAGGGGTAAATTGAAAAGATGAAAGAAGAAAATGGTGTGAAAAGGATTACAGATAATCTAAAAAATGAATGAGAAAGCTGGGGCTGGGGGCAGAGGGGAGAGAAGGAGATATGAAAAAGAGACCAAAGGATGATGAAAAAGAACATGAATAAAAGGGGTCAAAAGAGGGGTTCTTGGGTGGCTCAGTCATTAAGCATCTGCCTTCAGCTCAGGTCATGATCCTGGAGTTCCAGGATCTAGCCCTGTATTGGGCCTGCTGCTTGGCAGGAAGCCTGCTTCTCCCTCTCTCACTCCCCCTGCTTGTGTTCCCTCTCTAGCTGTGTTTCTCTCTGTCAAATAAATAAAAATCTTAAAAAAAAAAAAAAGAGGGGAGGAGGGCCAAAAGAGGAAATGTAGAGATTTACCAGCCATTACTCTATCAGACCTGCCTAAAGAAATCAGGCAGGACCATAATCTTTCCAGACTTCTTTAAAAGCAAGAAACCAAAGATTGGAGTCAAGAAACTACTACTAGAGGATTATAAATAAAGAAACTCCTTTTCATCAAAAATGGGGCACTGATTAAAACCTATTTTAATTTTACAGAAGCAACTTATATGTAGTTCTGATTAGTTACATAACAGCCTTATCTCTCAAAACTATTAAAACTTAGGGTGAATATTTGCTATAACCCTGTTAAGGTTTTCTGTTTTTTATATTTTCCTTCTTATGACTTCTGTTATAATGGGCATCATATTATTCTATAGTTACTTATTCATAAATCTCCCTTCCCCTTACTGACAACTATGAGCAACTTAAAACAAAAAAATCACATTACTTACTTACTTTTTTGTGCCTGGGGCCTAGCACAGTGTTAGAATAGGTGCTAATAGGTACTCAATATGCATACATTTGGGTTCATGAAATTGAGAAAACAAAATCCTCCATGGAATATAAAATATAAATATATTCAGCCTAGAAACTTGACATCAACAAAAAATTTCTGGAAAAATGGACATTAATGCGTTTCTAGCTAAAAAATCCTCTTTACACCCTAGACATATTATACTTAAATATAAAACGGAATGGTTGTTTCACAACTTAAGGATTTAAAAATTTTTGGAGTATCATACCTTACTGATATTTTACCATCTTGCTCTAAATCAACTGCTATTGTTTATTTTTCCTTACTTAAAAAAATGTTAAATGTGTTGTTACAAAAGAACTTGATACCAACAAGTTTTCATCTATTTTCATAAAAACAAGTTTTAGGAATCACTGTATGAGTCTGTCTAAATGAAGTTTTTCTTAAAATATACTACTAGCTTTATATATCAAATAAGAAACAAAAACAAAAAATAATAGTAACAATTATACTCCTGCTCTACTCTGAAGTTCCAAGAATAACAATTTGATTCTAATGCACACGTTAGCTCTGTCGCATGGCAAACAGACACCAAAAAAATTTAAAAAGTGAGGATCAGTATTAGTTACACAAAGGGCTAAATTGAAAACCTCTTAAATTTAAATAATTTTATCTTTAATCATTCTTGAAATGATCTATTTATTCAAATTTTAAAAAGAGTTTCAATAACTTACTTTAGATATAATGAATCAAAGCAAGAGTTAGATTTAGCTTTTAGATATGCAAATATCCACCATCTGATAATATGCATCATGTAGTATTCGATTTTTCACTTCATGCACTCCTATGAATGGCACTGAAGAAATTGGAAAAAAGGAGTAAGCTAAGAACAACATACAAATGTGAAATAACTGTGGAATATTTTTCAAATAAATAAATGAAGAGGAAAGGTATTTTCCCCCAATTTTTTTCCAAATAATTCATTTTGTTGTGCAACACAGTTATTAAAATATATTCTGTCAACAAATAATCTGCAAGTCTAAATCACTAGGAAAGTATGTTTTATATATAGACCTAATCGTGGAAATAGCTCAAAGTATCTCTTATAGAAAGGCTTCTTCTTTTTTTTTTTTTTAAGAGAAGATGCAACAAAATTCAATACAACACTTTTTTTATTTTAAAAGATCATGTTTGTTGTGGTCTATGGAGTTTTAGAGAAAGTCTGTGAAGACTCAACAACGAGTGAATTCACCTTTGATTTTTCTTAAAAACTTTAAATGTAACCAACCATGACATATTCAGATTAGGGAGCTGAAGACAATAGCATCTGAGAGCTAAGCTAGAAAAGAAAATCTTGCTAAATCTATTCAGTCTTACATTTTTCTCTTGGGGATAGAGGGCACCAGAAGAGGCAAATATAGTTATGGGAAGCTTTAAAGGTCCAAAGATATACTTTGAACCCTACTGGAACAAGGAAAAGGGAACCAGGTAATAGGGAGGTTCCCAGCAAATAAATGGCAGTATTTCAGTCAGCAGCCCATTTTTAGATTTATACGGGCCTAACATCACAAGTAAATAATCTGAATAGAGAAATCTACTCTAGAATATCGAGTTGTAGGTATGTTCTCATATCCTTCACAGGTCTAAGCAGACAAACTCAACTTTCTTATCCTCCTTTTTTTTGCTCAACAAAACACTACACAACTCAACTGAAAAACTACTAAAGCAAAGGATTACTTAGGAAGACGGCCCTTCAGATTTGTATAAATCTGGTGATATGTGACATATCCCATATAACATATAAAGATATATTGAGCAGTGTTCAGACTTTTCATAAGGGGTAAAATTAACACAAATATTTCATTTTCTATGATATTTTCTTAACTTGTACTAAATCCATGATGTCTTGTTAAAAATCCATAAATACTACATGAAGTTATAAAAAGTGAAAAGAGCAATGATAAATCAACTTACATCCAGAATTATTTTCTAATTAGGATAGTAAAAGTTCATACATTTTCCCTGTATATAAAATAAAACACAACTGCAATGAGAATTTTAGTTAAATAGTATATCCCTGAAAAAGTCACTGAAAAAAGTTAGAAAACTTAAATCTCAACAAGTTATTTTACTTTGTCCAATACTTAAAAAAATAAAAGGGTCAACACGTGACTTGGAGTGCCTATTTCTATTAATTGTGGTGACCATGCTTTGCAAAATTCAGATCCCAAAATCTATGATAGGACACAGTGAAAGGATGCACAATTAATACAAGTTGCTTGCAATAATCTCTTCTCTGCAGTACCAAAGGCCTTTAATAGGGTGCATGTACTGTAATACCAAGATTAGATTTATATATCCTAGAAAAATGGGTTACACGCTGATGAACAGCATTAAATTGACATAATGGCTCTTAGTGGTTATAAATGTAGCTTTTTCCTTACTTTAATTGGCAATGACTAGACTGACCTTTTCTCTATAATTGTAACTACAGTACAGTAATTAGACAAACCACTACTTACTTCTGAAATAAAGAGTAGAGGAAGAAAGCTTTCAGTCACTAGCTTTGAGAATGCAGAATAAAATTGGATTGGCATTCTACTGGGGGAAATGAACTATCAATAAGAAAAATACTTTTTCATAAATTATGTTCTATGTTTAGCTTCATATCTGAACTGAGGACAAAAATCCCAGAGGAAAGCCCTTTTGTATACTTAGGCAATCCGTCTACTTGAGGATAAAAACTAATCTTCGAAACAAGTTTGAAAGACAAGGGGTGCTTAGCTGGCTCAACTAGTTCAGCATGCAACTCCTGATCTCGGAGTCATGAGTTCAAGCCTCACATTGGGCAGAGACATTACTTTAAAAAGTGGGGGTGGAGGGGGGACACTCAGTTGGTTGAGCATCCAACTCCTGGCTTTGACTCAGGTCATGATCTCAGGGTCAAGGGAAAGAGCCCTGTGTTGGACTCTAAACTCAGTGAGTCTGCTCGTTTCTCTCTCCCTGTCCCTCTGTTCCTCTCCATGCTCACTCTCTCTCTCTCTAAAAATAAAATTAAAAAAAAAAAAGCAAGGAAAAAAGTCAAAAAATTGAATAAAGGATACCTGAGACTTCCTGTCAGAAGAAGGACAGGAGTGGAGAGAAGGTTTGCTCCAAGAGATCTAAAAATAATAATGATAAAATCTCTAATAGTGGTCCTTGCAGGCATGCCTTCCTTGGGCTCACATAATCCCTCAGGGAGGTAAGAATCGGGACTGGGGCCTTGGGGAAAAGTCAGCTGCCAGTCATCCCAGAGGACTCATGATTCAGGCTGTGAAGGGAGCCTTTTCTCCCACACTTTCCTCCACCCTGTTTCTGGGTCTCGGGGGAAGGTCAGCCAGCCTTCAAGCCTTAAGCCTCGCCAGTGAAAAAAACTAGATCCCTGGAGAAAAGTTGTGAAATTTCTTTCCTTGCAGCCAGAAGTGTGCAAAACTCACCAGTCTAAGTGACCCTGGGGAGAAAATCATGGCATGCTGAAAGAAAAACCAATGCAAGCTCAACCAGTGGGTCAGTTCTTGTTGCAAGTGGCATCTTTCTTTTTAAAGATTTCATTTATTTATTTGACACAGAGAGAGATCACAAGTAGGCAGAGAGGCAGGCAGAGAAAGAGGGGGAAGCAGGTTCCCTGCCGAGCAGAGAGTCCGATGGATCCCAGGACCCTGAGATCATGATCTGAGCCGAAGGCAGAGGCTTTAGTCCACTGAGCCAACCAGGCGCCCCATGCAAGTGGCATCTTAAGGCCTTCCCAGAAGTTAGATTCGGTGTTCCAGCTGCGGCCGCTGGCAGGTAGTCACACCACTGGGCAATGATCAATCAACTCAAGACTCAGGAATAGGAATTTTAGTTAAACAGTGTATCTCTATTTGTCACTGAAAATCAGTCAGAAAATCTCAATGAGAGCCAGGGACCATCTTTTGTCAACCAGAACAACGAAATTTGGTATATGAAAGGGAGTTTAATAAAGTCACTGAACAATATGTAAAAATCCAGGTTACAGAAAAGTGCAATGTGCAGTAATTAAAAACTATCTATCTACACAGGTGAATTGGAGACCATTTATTTTTCCGTAGCAAATAAGGCCCAGAGTATACTCTGGGGTTAAAAGAGGTGACTAGAAATGAAAAAAAATGAAAACTTACACAAGTATTATCCAATTATCCAGAAATCCCTTGACTATGCCAGGGGTAAGTATTACTAAGCTATAAACTCCGTAAAGGCACGGAACACAAATGTCCTACTCACCGTCCTCTCCCAAATGCCTAGTCCTGGTAGATGCTTATTCAAATATCTGATAAATGAATAAATAAAAAAATAAATGAGATCAGACTCAGTAATTTTCCCTCATACAGTCTTGGATCACAGAAGTAACTATTTCTCATAATGCTTATCAGATATAAAACAGAGATGTGAATAATGCTTCCCTAAAGACTTCACTTGGGATAGAAAACTGTGTTCTACCTGTGTGACACTGGGCTACTTCATCTCTTGGGCCGTGGTTCGCTCCCTTGAAAAATGGCTTTGATGTACCTCACAGTGTCTTTGGGGGTTTAGTATATGGAATGTAGTTAGAACAGTGACTAGCAGAGTCAATACGATATAAGTATAAGTGGTTTCTGCCACTATTCCGTAACAATATTCAAGTAGGTCTTTAAAACCCTATGGCTATTCACTGGTTTTATTAGTCCCTGTCCTGGCCCCCGCGAGGAGAACATTTCTTATTTAACTATGTATTGCCCGGACTAAGCACAATGCCTGGCACATAATAAATGAGCCAAAAGAAAAAAAGGAATACAAATTATATTGAATCAAACCCTGATATTATAGTGTTCTCATCAGAAAAAAAGTCATCTAGACCCATTATGAGTCAGAGCATGAATTTCCTACATAATAAATCTGAATGTGACAAGCATTTTCCTCTAACATTTGATAATATCTAATTAAGGGACCGTCATAATGAAAGAGCTTAAAATATTTCATTTTTGCCAGGGCCCATCATACAGTCAACCTCTATTCCTTTATACTCTTCCTTACCATTTATTCATCATGCAAAAACTAAACTCTCAATCCTTTCAATGTATTACTGTGACATCAATGACGAGGATAGCAGATAAGAAGGTTCAACTGACAATCAAACATTGGGAAATAGACTAAGATGTCAACAAAATGCAGGACATAACATTTTAAAAAATCTGTACTAAAGATATGGAGAACTACCATGTTTCTCCAAATGCAGTTGGTCTTATAAACACACTTCTTTGCAAAATGATATGTTAGAACTCTAAAAAAGAGTGGATTCCTTTCATTTATAAATTTAAAATTTTCCAGCTAACTGCCTTTATTCACCCTGAAGTATTTCTCCCTTTGGTTTCAGAAAAATAAAATCTCAATTAGTACCCTGATATAACATGCTGGACCATCTGAAAACCCAGTAATAACATTTTCCGATAGTTTCTTTCCTAACACTTTAAGCAGTACCTGATAGGTAAGAATAAGCTTTTCCCTGAGCACATAGGAATAAGATTGTCTCCTAAATTAAACCACAAAATTAATCAAAAATAGAACAAAAGAGGAATGATAATAGTCAAAATAGCTCCCAGGCCACACAAGAATTTGACATCACATCATCATCACGATGACATCCACAGAAAGAAGATACCAGTTGGAAACAGGGTAACCCTCTAATCAATTGTCCAACCAGGACATTAAGCCAGACATAAAACAAGACTGTGTAACACCAATTGAGACAAATGGCCACCCATGACAAGAAGTTTTGGTGCTATTAGAAAATAAGAACATGAAACAGGAGAGCAAACTTCGGTATTGCCCTTCCAAGGACTATAAAAGGATTCTGTTTCATGAAGATATCATACATTTAGTAACTCTAATGTTTTAGCCCGAGTCTCTTCTTATGACGTGTTTTGTGTTGCTATATGTAACTTAAGTATGCAACTTTTCATCTACTTCTGCCTTATCTCTTCTGGTATATAGCAAATGTTTTTGATGACTGTGACAATGTCTCATGTTTCTTTTCAAACTCCACATTCCAGCATTGTGTACTATAAACTGTAGACAGAAATCAACTGCTCACTGGCAGATACTGATAGCAATAATAATCATTATTATAGCTGGCATGTACTGAGTTATTAACTTTGTGCCAGAAACTGTTCCGAGTACTTTACATGTATAAGCATTTTAAATCATACAAAAACTTCATAAGTAAGTACTACTGGTATCCCAATTTTACAGATAAGAAAGTAAGAGTGAGAGATTAAGGCACTTGCCCAGTGACAAGCAGGTAGGAAGTGACAGAGTCAGGTATCAGTCCAGACTATCTGGCTTCAGGGCCTCAGCTTGTAACCACTGGGCTATCCTGCCTCTTGGTACAAAATACACTTCTGCCTCAATGATTCATCACAAGTTTATTACAGCAGGAATTTAGGTAGTCTCATTTTAAAAACATTTCTAAAAATCCACTTGTGTATGTGTTATTTTGTCATTCCAAGGGGCATAAGAGAAATATGAGAGCCTACAATCCAGAGACACTCCATCCGCTCTAGGACATGAACGAAAACAAGTGTTGGTGGCAAATAAGTGGTTAGCTAGTAAGAAAGGTGAGCCAGGAGCCAAAGCAGCCTCTGAGTCAGGAGGAAGCAGCATACAGGCTCCACCTTCCCAGTGAGCAAGCTGATCAAACCCGCACGAGTTATAGATGATCTCTGAACCTGTTTCAAAATTGCAAAATGAAGGAGCTACACAGGATGTTCTGAGAAGCTCCTCATTTCCAAAGGTTTCTGGTTAAAACTATCAGAAAGAACAGGTAGAAAGAAACAGGACAACTCCTCTATCCCTTGCTAGTCACAAGTGGATTATTCTGCAGTTTCTTAGTCTACACTTTAGTCTGTTTGTACAGGACGTGAAATGTCAAAGTCCAGAAAATGAGAACAACAGTGGAAACCTACAAACACACTCAGGCAACTTGTTATTGGAAATATGATTGTTCCTCAGAGAGTGGGGGCAGTATGCTCTCCTAAGGAAGAGACCCTCATCTTCCCAATAGAAGTTCATTTCCAAACAGTTGACAGTTCATTTATAACATTTCACTTCTATACAGATTAAAAAAATACGTACATATGATCCATCTGACACTGTGGTATTTATATGTCTACTGACAAAAATCTAAGGAATACTCAAGTGAGACTTTGATGTTGCATTCCATTATTATTCAGATATATCAATAATCAAATCTGGAGAGCTGCCAATAAAAACAGAATAAATATCATTAGCATTTTAATAAACCTGCAAGCCACAGGGCTGGAAAAGCCAAGAGAGACAGAGCAAAGAGAAATCGGCATGTGCAATGTCTCCCCTCCAGCGGTTTGCCCTTTGGCAGTCCAGTATGTCCTCCCTGCTCCACTCCTGCAAAACACACACTCCAGAAAGACTTCTCTGTATTTTAAAACCTCTTATAGACCTGCCCAAGCTCTAAAGTAGAGAGGATGTCTTACAGTTCTTTTTTTAAACTGAGAATAAATAACCTGATTTTTAAAATACTTTAAGAAACTGCTGATCTTGTGGTTTTAAGGAGTATTTTGAGTGTCACGTAGTCAGACTTACTTTATATGTTACCTTAACGGACCCAGATGATAGATGAAGGAAAAAGTGGTAAGAAGATGGAAAAAGAGAGAGAGAGAGAGAATATACGCAAAAGCCAAAGAACCAGGAGCTTTGACACAGAAGGCTGAAACTACTTCCAAATTAAATCCTGTGACTCTTGGAATATATCAAACTCAGAATTACATGTAAACATTCAAAAGTAAATAGTTAATTTTTCTTAATTTTTCATCACTACATTCTCTCAACTGAACTAGAAATTAGAAATTAAAAGCCCTGCTTCCTAGAATATTTTGAATTTCATTTAATCTGTCATTACCTTATCATGCACGTATGTGTAGCAGTGTAGATGATGTGAAAGTGGTTTTGAAAAGTGTAACTCATTAAAATACGTGTGGATAAAAACTGCAAGTGAAAAACATTTCACAAAAGTAATGTAGCTCTGTATTAAAGGATCTAATTTTATAGCCTATAAGTAGGGAACACTGCTGTTGTTTAAATCTCTATTTCTAAATATGAATGTACTTGCACTTGAATCTGAAAACAGAGACACTTATGAAAATATATAATAATTAGTATACTCTAAGTTGTCTTATTTTCTTCAGATAATTATAAAACTGAACACTTCAGTGTCACTACATAATAAGCAATTAAATAACCTTCAAGAATCTGCTCGTGCCTTTAAAAAGTTTGATTTAAGATGTCCGCTGTCAATTTGCAGGAAACCATGAGGCTACAATGGTGATAAAGCATCAGTGATAAAAGGCACCACCCAAGTCACCATTCTAATAATGAACTAATGATTCATACTCAAGGTGCTTTTGAAACATGATTAAGCCTCCAAACATTCCATTAAGGTAGGTTCTCATTACCCCAATCTTATAAAAAAGAACTTAAATAAGTTTACCAAGGTTATACGGTGAATGACTCAATGACCAAAGTTTGGAATAAGAGCAAAATAAACAACGCAAAGGACCCTAGACTCCTAATGCCCACTGCAAACCCTATTCATCAGTATTGCGGAGAAGCCTTTCAGAGTAATTTATTTCCAACTGACCTTCTCTGGTGGCCACTGGCAAGTGTTCACCAAAATGTCACTGACCAAAAGACTCCTTACAATGCCATGTATTATAAAATGAATATGTCAAGAATCAGATGAAAATGTCATCAGTGACACTGACAACAATAAAAGAAAATATTCTACAGATTTAAGGATCGGAAGAAGATCCAAGTTAAAGAGGGAAAAAATTACCTGAGAAAATGTCATCAGTGACTACAGCAACAAAAAAGTAAAACAGACCACAGCTTTAAATAAAAGGGGAAAAAATTACCCAAGAATCCAATGTTCTCTAATGGATCAGACAGAAGAAAGACTCCTTTTATGGAGGCTTGTGGAAAAACTAGGTAGGTCTCGTTTAGAGATCACCCTATTGTTTCTGGGGGAAAGTGGAATAGGGAAATGAAGGCAACATGTCTAAGCACCTGTGAGAGCTCTTCAGATCTGAATCCCAAAGTCAGTCATATTCTCATTTGCATGTCAAAATGGATGGCATAATTTGTGAATGTCATAAGGAGTCACAGCAAATTAAATAGAAATTTCCTCCTTGTTGCCCTTAAAATAGAAAGTCAAAAGTTGTTGATTTCCCCATTTGGAAGTCTTTGGAAGTAAGTTTCACTTGTACGGATACTTAAAATCAAACAATCCAGTTGGATATGTCTACCTTTTTGAAATTTATATAAATACATAATATATTTACATCATCTATTTTATATATATGTATGTGATTTCACTGTGAAAATTACTTTTACACTAAGACTTGGGATCTTTTTTTCTAAAAGGACCTAGCTTTAAAAATTAATTAAATTAAATTAAAAAAATAAAATGGACCTAGCTTCAAATGTGATTATCGAAACCAATGATTGCAGTTCATTACTAATGATTAGACTATATTTTTTGTATATACTGGAATTTTCATCTGTATATCGGCACTTTTAAATAAAGCTTTAATAGAACCTTCAAAATAACATGTTTACATACTTTCGATTATCTGCCTGAGGATAAACTGTTCTTAAGATTAACAATAGTCCAAATTTAACCTTAGGCAGTTTGTCCTAACTGAATGTTCATTCTCCTACCAATCAAGGAAAATCAATGCTAATAGGAGTGTTAATAAAGCAGGAAGAAGTGCATGTTGGGATTTCTTGCTACCCTGAATTACTGTACTCTTCATACATATCCCCAAGCTCATCATCAATGTGGTTCACCACAAATTCTAAAAACTTTATCAACTACAATATGCTCATACAGAACTTACCTAGTGGATTGAAATATAGCATATAACTAACAGTGACAGGTTAGTAAAGATAAATGCAACCGTTCAAAATGAACATCAGAAAAATACTATCAATGGGGGAAAAGTCACAAGTAAAATAAATGTGCACAGAGTAAGCAACACGAATGTAACACAATACTTACTGTGACCTTGTCCCTTTTCAAATAGCTACATTTTCAAAATGGGAGCAGACCATCAAGTGGCAGCAGTGTCTGCGTGTATGTCTAAATGTCTGTCAGGGCCTGCTTGGTGATACTTTATGCTTCCCCTCCTCTAACAAGCTTCACTGTTTTATTCTACTTGAAGATGGATAGCTGCCAAGAGCCATCACACCAACCCCCCAGAAAAGCTCCTCTATCACATAATAATGTTTCTGTACTGGGAATAAACTTGTGAAACAAAATTCTTGGAACCAGAAAGAAGATGGACATCTCTATAAAGATATCAATTACTAAACATTTCTAATTTTAATAAGACAACAATAATGAAAATATTAACTCTATGATAATATATATATTTTCAAAGACAGTTATCCCATAAATGGCTATAAATCTGCAGTAAGAAATGTTACAGAACACAACACTTGACTTTTTTTTTTTTTTTCAAATTCATTACTCAATATAATGAAGCCAGGGCACTGCCTTGACACAGTTTGTCATTCCCTTTCTGAATAAATTGCTGCCATAAAGATATCATGTTTCTCCAGGGTTTTTCCTCCCCGCTTCTTCGTTCAGTTTTCTTAATCTAGTAAAGTTAACATGTTGTCAGTTAGATTAAAATTGTATCCATGTACCTCACACACAAACTACCATTCTCTGTTAGAAAATTCAGTTAGTACCTCTTTAACTCTTCCATTACATTTATCAAGCATTTTTAAAGTTTATGTCTATACCCATTAAATGAACTTGATTATTCGGAATGACTTATTTTGACTTGCTCTATTTCCTGACCAACTTGAGCTTTTCTTTTCTTTTTTTTCTTATTTTTTTTTCCTGTTACCTTAAACACTGATTGCCATGTAATCAATCAACACACATTTACTGAACTTCTGGTTAGGAACCCAGGACTGTGGAAAAGTCACAATTCCCAAATACAGGTTTTTTTTTTTCTTTCTTTAAAGATTTTATTCATTTATTTGACGGAGAGAAATACAGCTAGAAAGGGAACACAAGCAGGGAGACTGGGAGAGGGAGAAGCAGGCCTCCCGCCGAGCAGGGAGCCTGATGTGGGGCTCGAACCTGGGACTCTGGGATCATGACCTGAGCCGAAGGCAGCTGCTCAACAACTACTGAGCCCCCCCCAGGACCCCTAGGTACAGTTTTAATATCTATGCTGCTATAACTGCAACATTCTAAGAAATTTATAAACCATCTGAGTGTAAATTAATAGACAAAAATGCAACTTCTTCTCTCTCCTCTCCCCAAACATCAAGTGAGATTTTCTAAATATTATAATTCTAAATATTATAGTCACACAAAGCAAAATATTTGTCTGTATATATATAATACAATAAAACACCAAGATATTAAAATACACTAGTGATTTATTGATGGAATAGAAGAGATTAATGAAAACCAAAAATAAGAATTCAGCTTAAATTCAAGTTAAAAGGAAAACAAGTGGAAATATTATTTCCCAAATGAAACTAGTTCTCAAAATACTACAATAAATCATGGAGGAAATGCTTCCAGGCTTTATTTAACAGGCAGTAAAACCCTGAGGCAGGTCCGATTAGTGTGCCACTATGGTAAATGATAAGATGAGCAATGACATATGTCAGAATCAACTACTATTATTAACCAGTTTATTAATGTATAGTTATGAAGGTGCTAGTTAAAATTTTAAATAAAAGCTTTTCAAAAATGAAAGACTCCCACTTCTATTTGTGTAATTTTTTGTGGTACATATTAAGTACCACAACTTACATATGCCATAGAAGCTATGCCCTTATAAGACTTATTATCAGAAGACATAAATGCTGAAGGTAAGAATATAATGGTGATTAAGCCTCAGCCACAATACTTCTAAAGAAGAGTCTCTTTCTTCCCTTCCATTTCTTCCTAATTTGACAATTGAGTGAAAAAAGAATATATTATGAAAACTATCAAACCAGGGTGCCTGGGTGGCCCAGTTGGTTAAATGACTGCCTGCTTCGGATCAGGTCATGATCCCAGGGTCTTGGGATTGAGGCTGGGCTCCTTGCTCAGTGGGGAGCCTGCTTCTCCCTTTCCCACTGCCTGATATTCCACCTGTTTGTGCTCAATCTCTCTGTGTCAAATAAATAAATATATTTTTTTAAAAAACTATAAAATTCCTAAATTGTTTTTAATATAGCAGTTGACCACTGAACAACACAGATTTGAACTACACAGGTCTACTTATTCATAGATTTTTTTAAAATAAATACAGTACTATAAATGTATTTTCTCTTCCTTATGATTTTTTAAATAACATTTTCTTTTCTCTAGCTTACTCTATGGTAAGAAGACAGCACATAAAACATATAACATAAAAAGTTTGTGTTAATTGTTCATATTATCTATAAGGCTTCCTGTCAATGACGGGTCATTAGTGTTTATATTTGGGGATGTCAAAAGTTACACATCAATTTTCAAATGTGCAGTACTCCTAACCCCACACTGTTCAGGCTCAACTGTATACATAGAATCAAGGCCTTATATTCGTGTATTTTTAAATGTATATTCACACAATTCCCTTCAGACTCAAAGCTCTTAGAAGACCACAAGAGCTGTCTTTTTCCCCATGCATTTTTTAGATAAATACTCAAGATTAAATAGTAACACTAGAAACTGCAAATGGATGTTATTTTACTATAATATTTATTTTATTCAATGATATTTATTTTATTATAATGCTACTTGACTAGCGCTTACATTCAATAGACTCCATTGGCCGACTTAACTGCTTAGGGCAACAAACTGTGTTTCTAAACTCAAAATGAGTTGTTGGAGGTAGTGTGATAGATGGGATTGAGGTCAGACAGATCGACATTCAATCCTGACTCCGCACTTACTAGCTGTGATCATCAGCAAGATACTTTACCTCTGTGGGTCTCATTTTAGTTCATCTATAAAATAGGGTATAATGATACCTATGTCATAGAGTTAATGTGAGAAATAAGGTAATAAATAGAACACTCTTGGCACCTTGCCTAACAATATAAAATTCTCAACAAAGAGTAGCTACTAAGTCTCTGTAACTGATTGCCATATAGCAAACCAACCAAAACTTAGTAGCTTTAAAAACAAAAATAAAACAAAAGACAAAACCAGCTCTTATTTGCTCATTAATCCATGGACCAGCAATTTGGACTAGGCTTAGCTGAGTAATTCTGCTGCTTTCATTCATAGGATTGTAGGAGTCCAAAGACTTGACTAAAGCTAGACTTAGGATGACCTCACTCAGGGTATATGACAGTTAGCTGATCCTGAATGTTGGCCAACCCTCTATCTCCCATGTGGTCTCTCATCTTCAGAGAAACTGGTCTGGACTTCTTCAGGTGGAGGCAGTATTCCAGAAAGGCAAGAACAGAAGTTGCAAGGGCTCTTGAGCCAAAGCTTAGGAGTTCCATAACATAACTTCCATATTATTATTATTGGTCAGAGAAAGTCACAAAGCCAGCCTAGGTGCGGGAGGATAGGGAAATTGGTGCCACCTGTTGATGGGAGGACAGGCAATGCCAGAGGTCACAAGAGCATGCATACAGGGACAGGGAAAACTTGTGGCTGTAATTTGCAATGTTCTGAAGTCTGCAAAAGAGTGACAAATTTTTATAGCACCCATGCTATCTTCCAACATTAAATAATTGCAGAATTCATGTTTTTGAAGGGCAAAAAGAAGTGCTAGTTTGAGTTTACCCCAAACTAGAGTAATATCTGTTCTGCTGCTTCAATAACAGATTTCAAAAGATGAACAACCGGGTCCCAGTGACTGATACCATAATGTACATTTCTTTGGTTACTTTTCTGCACTAAGGGTTCTTAACACTCTTCTATTGGCTTAATTCAATAAATTTATTTTCATCTGATTTAACAGTTTACCTTCAACAAGCAGCTTTCTACTTGAAGATTTCACAACAAATAATATCACCAAGAAATCAGGATCAAGTACAAAGTACTTCTAGAAACTATGTAGTATGTAAAAGAAAATAAAGAAAAATATAACACTGTAAAAAGTACATATACTTTTGTTCTTCTCCATGAAAAGGATAACTAAGGAAAGTTTAGTTTTGTGATGAAGTTAATTAGCTAGGCCCAGAGATCGATTCATACCAAATTAAGAAAAGATAAAGAATAGATTAAAAAATAATTTTTATATCTCCTATAAAACAAAAAGTAGAATACCAAAACAAAACCTGAAATCTACCTTTAATTTATTGTGTCAAATCTCATTTTAACAAATATCTTTCTCACTTTTTATCACAGCCACAGAAAGTCACAAAATGATAATTGCTACCAAAACTGCCTTTAATATGTATTTCTCCAAAAGATTTACCTTGAGAGCCACAGTCCTTAACACAATAAAGTTTGTTTGTTTCAGAGAATTTCACCGGGCAGGATATGCCACTAAACACACTGCATGATAAGAATTGCTCCTTATGGAAGGAGAGAGGTGAAAGAAACAGCTGCTTGCTGTTTGACAATATGGTGAGCAAAGAAGCAGTTTGGGGAATGGCTAATCCCCCCACTGACATTTCTACATTTTCCAATGAAGAACTGACTCCTTAACTTACCTTTTTTTTTTTTTTAGTTGAGAATCTGTTATAACATTGCTCCATACAAAAACAGTTGGAAATTCAAGTAGTTTTCAATTTTAGACAAATTGATGCTGCCAAAATTATAATACTCAATAACAGAAAACTTCAATAACATGAAGTGTGCCGAATCTGGTTTTTAAGACCTTTAAAAGTCCTGATTATTTTATAAGAAGCCACATAAGAAGCCAAATACACATTCAGGTAGAGAAAATATTGCTAGCCAGTGCCATCTTTGGAGGCAAGGTTATTTCTCCTCCTGCATGAACAAGGCAACTTAGCATGCATATTGAAATTAGATAATTCTAATTGATAATTACAGATTAAAGATAACCCCAGGCTACAGCTCCTGAACAGGTAATCTACTTTTCAATTTATTTTTACAGGAAATCCTGTAAATATCTAAAACACTCTTATTTCACTTTAATTATTTCAAATCCCCTCACAAGTGATAGATACACTATACAAGTTCGTATGGAATAGTTATCACTTTTGAAAAATAGTGACTATTCTAACATTCTTTAATTATACTGCTTACTAATCTTAATTGCCACGATTTCAAAAGACAGTTCCAAAGTGCATCTTGAACAAACAGAAAAGCAATTAGCCTAAATTAATTGCTTTGCTGATGTGATTTGCAGTAGGTATGCTTGGTGGTTTTGAAACTCCTGCCAGTGCTTTCACAACTTGATGTTCTGATGATTTTTTAGCCTATTTTTGCACCAGAGCAATTAACCAGATAATTGCTCTAATGTGAACCTGGCCTTAATCAGTATGTTTAGGTTCATAGTAGCAATTAACCAAATATTAAGCAT
This sequence comes from Spilogale gracilis, assembly GCA_004023965.1. Taxonomy (NCBI): domain Eukaryota; kingdom Metazoa; phylum Chordata; class Mammalia; order Carnivora; family Mephitidae; genus Spilogale; species Spilogale gracilis. The sequence continues at coordinate 19,265 of PITA01015322.1, forward strand.
ACTCTAAAGAGCAGCACTTAAAAGTGCTACAAGAAGAGTTAAGGAAAAACTTGCAATTTTTTTCTCAGACAGCCATACTTTTCTCACCAAGAAGCAGGAAAAAAGCTGTAACTGTCTCCTCTGCCTCTTTTCAATTAACACAAGGTATCATTACATATGAAAGGAAACTGAAGTTGCTCGTTCTTCATTTAGAAGTGTTTCAAACACCCTATTAAAACCGCAAACCCAATGATTCAACATTAAAATGCTATTTATTGTCCAAAAAGGGAGGCTATGGCTTTCAGATAAATAGCATGTAATACATAAAGCAAGCTCTATCTGAAGCCAGACAATGACATTAAATCCTCACCGTGTTATGTATCAGCTATATTCTGAAGTAAATAAATCTGGAAGAAAGAGGGCATTTGAACCAATTGCCTGGATTTCAGCCAGAGTTCAAGCCAAATTTAAAAGCAGATTTATACATCCTACAAAAGCAGCATTTATAATTCTCTCACCACACCGGTATCAAATTACTTCTCTGAGCTGGGCCCTATTCGAGGTGCCAGGGGCTGAAACGGGGGCAAAGAGGCCCAGGACAAAGACAGAGGTCCTCCTTACCAGGCAAGAAACTCCTGCACAAAACATAATGCAGCCACAAAATAATAGAGGCCACCAGCCGAGTGACTCCTGCGGATTCGGCCAGACAGGAACCTGATGCAGCGCTTCATTACAACCGTGATTATTATTTCACCTTTTCTTTAAAGAAACTCACATTCCCGTGAAGGGAAATTGTCAGTAATGCAACTGTAACTGTTAATGAAACAAGTCTGCTCTTCCGACTTCAGTAAGTGAGGAGTTATTTTATACCACCTTAAGTGATAATGTATCAGTAGCGGAGTAACAGACATAAAACACTTCCTTTTTCATGAGGCAAAGGGCTCAAGCTGAAAGTACTCCGTCATTCTTCTTACCTTCACGTCTTCATGTCTTCTTTCTTAATTTCTGAAAGGACTGTCACACAGAAAATAGCCCAGGCACATATATGTCAGGTCTGCCATTTTTAATCCACAGAAGAGAACAACACAGCACAAACACTAAACCTGACAGAATTTTAAAATAACAAGAATGGATGGGAAATGACATGAGCAAATCAAGATATTAGGTCATTCCAGGTTTGAAATAGAATAAGGTACTGAGAGAACATGAGCCCTCATGGTTAGAGCTCAGATTTTGAGACATATTAAAATGGGTTCCACTCTTGATTCCACCAGTAACTACTTGTGAGTTACCTAACCTCTCTTAATTTTTTCATTTGGAAATTGGGTTAATTTCTTCCTCACGGTTGTTGTAAAGACAAAGTGAAACAACATCTGTAAACACTTAACACAATGTATGGCATAGATTATATATAACAGATGATATGGCTACTATAAACTCTTTTTATTATCCTTGGTCCAAAAAACAAAACAGAGAAAATATTATACTCTCTGACCTTTCTACCATTACGAGAACTAATTAGGAGTTGCTTGGTTTGTTGGTTGGTTTTTTTAGTAGGCTCTATACCCAACGGGGTGCTTGAACTCACAACCTCAAGATTGAAGGTCACATGCTCTAACCGCTGAGCCAGCCAGATGCCCCTGGAACCAATCATCGTTTTAAAGAGAGAGTTCTTCTGTAGAAAGACACAGAAGACATATTTTTACAGATGGTTTGAGAACTTGAATGGTAGTTACTCTAATACCATACTATTCTTCCAGGGACGGTCTGACAAATAATTGTAAATATAAAAGAGTGTCAAAAAATATGCCAAGCCTAAACATGTGTCACTAGCACAGAAAGACTCCATCCTGTTTCTATAACGCCCTCAGAACTCAGTAAAATACTTCTTATTCTTTTTGCAAAAATATGAATACAAATCATAGAAAGTATAAAATTATGCAGATTATAAAATAAGCTAGAATTCAGTTTTACAAAAGCTCCAGCCAACCAGCCCAGCCACATCATTAGGTATCAAAAGTATGCAGACAGACTACTCCATGTCTACACAGACGGGACAGTGCTCTATAAACACCACCACAGAGTTGCTTCAAAAGTCAGTGTTATTTTTGCTGCCTCTTGAGTTCCAAGTTTTCAGACTTTTATAAGAGAAAACTGTTCAAACTGCACACTCAATACACCAAGGTGAAAAGTATTCCTCTCCTCCAGACCACTTAACTTTAATAGAAAACAAAATATTCTCAAACTCAAATTCAACCATGCCTGCTGGATTTAATGGATAGGTTTGTCCCCCTTGGGCAATCTTTAAACCTCAGTCTCTAGGAGAATTAAGTAATATTAGGGGATTGAAATGAAATAAAATTCTAAGTCCACTGTGACATGACATTCACAGAAAGATGGCAGATTATCTGCCCAGTCCTTGAACACTTATAAATACAATATATAGCATATGTTCACAAAACAATTCTTGGAAATAAAACACAATGGGCACTCAGCAAATAGTTTATATCACCAACACCTGCTCAAATCCTCTCTGAACTTTATTTCTAAATGTCACCGTTTTTTATTGAATCAACGGAAATTTGAAAGAAGAAACAGAATAAACATCCAGAGAAGATCAAGGGAGTTAGAAAAATCTTTATAGAAAGCCTCATTGAGTTTTCCATGAGCCAGGGCACTGTCAGTCTCCCCGAAAGGGGTGGTACAATAATCTGTCATTCTACTTCAACCCAAGTACACCTAAAAGACTAGAAAGGGTTATACACAGAAGAAGAAAAGAGAAAGAATAGGGTTAAGATTTTTCTTAGTGTTATCAACAAAGAAATCATGTGTCATTGGAAATAAATTCATTTTAAAATAAATAATTTTAGGGGCACCTGGGTGGCTCAGTCATTAAGCGTCTGCCTTCAGCTCAGGTCATGATCCCAGAGTCCCGGGATCGAGCCCCACATCGGGCTCCCTGCTCGGTGGGAAGACTGCTTCTCCCTCTCTTACTCCCCCTGCTTGTGTTCCCTCTCTGGCTGGTTTCTCTCTGTCAGATAAATAAATAATATATTTTTAAATAAATAAATAAATAAATAAATAAATAAATAAATAAATAAATAAATAAAATAATTTTAAATCACAGCCTTGAAGTTGGAGGGAATTTTATAAATCAACTTAGCTCTCTTCGTAATTCAGGAGACTTTTTGATAACATTCTTGTTTGAACACTAAGTGCAGGTGTCCTTTTGGATGGCAGTGAAAGAAAACAAAGTTTTTAACTCATTTTAAGCTAAATTCTGTTTCTTGTTGTAACTTCCACACATTGTCCAAAGTTCTGATGTATGAAATAATGAAGAACTAATGTAGGTAGACTAATTAACTATTATCTGTTAATATATCTTATCCAACTCAGTTTAAAGAGAACTATTTGGTTTGAAATAACAAATATCTAAAAAATCAAAAACAAAAACCTCTATATTCTTGATTTTGATAAAGGAGAGTTCATTCTATAGACTGGGGATAGGCAGATAATACAAAAGAATGTATCATGCCCGGCAGGAATGGTGGAGGACCAGAGAACAGCCAGAGGGAACAGCCTATTCCTCATCCTGGAAAGAATGTGAGTCCAATGTTGCTAGATCTGCAATTTCTCCAACAGTGAGCCCAACTTCAGAATCTTATGCAAAAAATTCCAGTTTTTAAAATCTTGGCAACTAGTTCAACTTTTTAAATGTTCTATAGGCTGAACAAAACAGCTTCATGGACACTCAGCTCTAGCCCACCAGTTTGCAATTTCAATTGGTCTTATCAAAAAGCTTTAAGAGAAAATATCCATAGTTATTATTCTAAACACCAGTATATATAAAGTGGAATGGCAACATATTATACATGCTATTTTATATTTGAAAAGAAATTGGTCACAGTAGTCTACGGTTTAAAATTCTCCTAATTTTAGAACATGCACTGATGCAATAGCTCCTTTGACATACATATAAGATTCACACAGCAACATGAACTCTTTAAAGAAAGTGTCCTTAGTTATTGATGTTCAACAAGTTTAATACATTCAAAAAAAAATTTTTTTTTTACTGCAAATTCCAAGACGAAATCACTAGTGAGGGAAGTTTGACTAGTTGACAACATAACCTATTTTAACAAACAGCCTGGTATTTGTTATGTTTTGTAACATTAGTTGACGGATGATAGAGAAATTTTCATTTCTCTTATATTGTTACCCCGATTCACTAGCAAGCATGTTCAACAGTTAATGAATGGATCATATATTTGATAATGGGTATATAGATAATGTGATTGAACTTTTCTCAGGACTAATATTAAAAACTGAAAATGAGGAGATTAATTCCCTCCTTGATAGCCAATTAAAAATTTTTAAATAGCTTTTGTAAAGATCTATTAGATTTCTTTTAATTCTTCTTGGCAAAAAAGAAGAAAAGAACCATTATACGTCTAACACTAAAGATGCTCAGAACCATTCAGTTTTTCACATTATCAGTTTGTTAGATCCAAAGCAGGCTGCTTTTGGACTCTGTGCCAAACATACAGAAACAGTGAAGACCAAACTGGACGTGAAATAACAAAAGATTTATATCAAATACAAATAAACATTTCAGTAAACTTAGAGTCAGAGACAGTAGAAGAGATATAACAACCAGATGTCTAATTTAAGTCACTGATAGAAATAATCAGTGTCCTCTTTTCATAAACCACTTGGATTTTATTTGTATTCAAAGGCAATGGTAAATGTCAAATGACTACTAGACCATCCTTCTGAATACAAGAAAAGATCGTGCTGTTTAACTCTCTAAACACGAAAAGTGCCTTTAGAAAAACAAAGATAAAGAGCAGCATGTCTCAGTCATACACATCAGTTCAAGGACCACCAAATTCTAAAAGGTGCCAACAGCATGACTCCGAAGTCCTTCAATTACTACATATTTCGAAATTTTGAACTTCAAGAGAAAGTTTACAGGTAAGAACGTTAAAAGTCTAAGATAAATCTTATATCTAAGATCTATCAAAGTTTATCTTCGTGTAAGGAATCCTTTCTCAAAGCCAGGAGCATTAAACACAGATCCTTTTCATATTTGCAATGTATAAAATAACATCTAAAGTTTCTATTAGACTTTCATTTTGAAAGAAAATAATATTACTTTTAAAAACTAAATGTTTTACATATAAATGTTAGTTATGTGTGAATTCCAACTATGAAATTGAAAATTGACACATCAGCCACCATTTGTTTTTTCTTGTTTATTGTCACCCAGTTTTTAAGGCAGCAATGATAGAAAAATACATCCATAGGCAAAGCCAAAGAAAAGTCATACAAGTGGTCTACATTTAATAGGAATAGTATGACCTTCCACTAAACAAAAGATGTTGAAAGGATTAAAAGAGAACATGTGTAAAGTGCCTATCAATTACCTGGGCAATAAAGGTTACTTTCTTCCCCTCTATCCTTACAAGGCTCACTATTATCTCACTCATTGTAAGTCTTATGTCACCTCAAGAGAGCAACTTTGAGAACAGGAGGGACTCAGTGCCCTAGAGTCTGAGACACAGTATCATGTATTTAGTAGGGGGTTAATAAATGCTCCCTGATTTACTAGTGGATAAGAATAATGAAAAAATGTAAAACACACTAATTGGCAGGCTAAATGCATTAGTGCATTCCAGTGCCCTCTATATGAAAGGTGACTAACCCATCTCAGCTAAGTGCTGAAATTATAATTAAGTCTGATGGGAAGTCTTAGATTTATACCAATATAATTACAAATATTACTTAGCTTAGTGATGGAGTATGGCAAGAACAATGAGATGAGTAATTTAGATGATACTGCAAAGTGGGTTTTAATGTTTGAGACTTCTATTACAGTACACAGGATAAGTGTGAGTAGTGTAATTAAAACCTAAAAGAGTCTGATTTTTAAAACTACTGCTCAGCCTCATTAAAATGCATGTTTTCTCAATTAATCCAAACTTTTCCATTAAAAACATAAAAATACACTTTCATTCCTTGCAAATAAATCTCTACAGTACATATATTTAGGATCAAATACCAAATAACCATCACAGTTAAGTAGGAAAAAAAATTATTGAAATAGCAAGAGCTTTGAACACATGGAGCCTACAAAGGGAAGGAAAGGCAAAGTGAGGGCTCCCCACTTTCTCATGTGTAAATACTCACTTATGACTAAGCATTTGAAGAGCTAGAAGACAGAAATCCCTAAATATCTCTATTTAAATGATATAAACCAAAGCAAAATGTTTACTTCTTGGAAGAAAACCCTTCTAATCATATATGGGCGGCTTCTTATTTAACCCTGTATTCTTTAATAATTACTGATTCTTCTACATGTGTCAAGTATACAGAAAACTGTTGTGGAATAAAAGGCAATCATTTTCAATATCACTTTGTTGGAGAAACAGTTTTTTTCCTTTTAACTCAATACATTACTAAACAGTTAATCTCAATATTAAACTAAAGCAAAACACCACAAGATAATGTTTCTTTATGCACTTAATCTTATTAGATGTTATGAAAAACACTTAAGGGCACCTGGGTGGCTCAGTTGGTTCAGCATCTGCCTTTGGCTCAGGTCACGATCTCAGGATCCTGGGATCTATCCCCATGTCGGGCTCCCTGCTCAGAGGGTAGTCTGCTTCTCCCTTTCCCTGTCTCTCCCCCTGCTTGTGTTCTCTCTCTCACTCTTGCTCTCTCTCTCAAATAAAGAAATAAAATCTTTAAAATATATTTTAAAAAACCTTAAAAGATTATTTTAAGTTGTATAATCGACTGTAAAAGAATGTTGATTATAGAGAATTTTATTTTTTAAAATTTTTATCAATTCTCTGTAGATTTTGTCAGTGTACCTTATATGACTATTATTCAAAACCAATCAACACCTTTTATAAATGATGACCATGGGACTAGATTAGAAAGTTTTTCTAGAAACATTTTACTCAGAATCAAGTCAAAGGCTATCATATAATCATAAGGGTCATGTGGGGAGAAAATGTCACTACAACTTAACCATACTGGGGAAAAGGGAGTCCGTATAGCTTTTATTTTAAGTACGAAAGGAAATTAAAAGAGGAGGAGGAAAGTATTTTGAGTTTAAAGCATTATCTGACACAAACTTAGCAAATCTTTGCTCCTATTAATGAAAAAGTCTTTAAATCTAAATAAGTTCTAGTTTTAGCTGAAATAGTACTTTCTATTTCAAAAGCAAAATATGGGGGGGCTCAGGTTCAAAAAGAAATACTTCTCCCTAAAAGTCACTGGGCAAACATTTTGTCTCCTGCCTGTATTTCAGAACCCACCTCCATTAATCAACAGTAGCCGAACAGTGCTACTCTGTTCTCATTTTCATTATAGAGACGTCTACTCTCAAGAGTTCTTTCATCTTTCTTTCTTTCTTGAACTATTTCAAAGAAAAATGCGTTCATCAATGTTTATAAGAAGAAAACTACCCATTTTACACATTTTTACACTATACATCAAACTGTCCATCACATGACTTCCATTTCCACAACAAACTACATTAATGCAAAGAACAAAAAATATCGTTTAAAAAGGATCTTAATGTGTCATGTTTGAAATGGTTTCTTAGAATCATTTTCCTTGACAAGTGAACAGCAAATCAACCACAAAGTTGCAAAAAGATTAAAGTGAAAAACAAGCAACATACCTGGATGGTGACAAAGAAAAATGCGACAGACTGCTATTATCATCACTGTTTAGGCAAATATTTGAATCAAAGCACATAAAACCTTGTCATAAATATGAGCAATGAATGGATGAAAATTACACAGCTAGATGGTTTTCAAATCTTAAACATATCTATTTTAAAAGGCATGGCTACATTAAATTTCCTTAAAATTGACATGTCTTGTCATAATGATAATTAGTATTTGGTCAATGGAACACACATTTCCCTCTGGAAAAGTGTTTTTAAGATGTTACAATGGTTACCTGTCATTTATGATCCAGTTCAGACAGAGATTGAGAGAGCTAAGATTTTTGCACCTCTTGACAATTTCCATGACGGTTTCATTATCCAGTTCAGTGATATGACGTAGGTCCAAGCTGGAAAGATTTCGTAGCTAAAGAGATAAATAAAATGAAAGATGAAAAAGGTAAATGCTACATTCATTCTCCAAAATTATATGGTTTATTACAAAGTAGGGTATCACTATACAATAGTCAAAATAGGTAATAGTCAAATTAAACTTATTCATATAATATTTTATATACTAAATTAGAAATGAATGTAGACCTCTATGGTAAGTATAAGAATGGCAATAAACATTAAAATCAAACAGATTTTACTGATGTTTCATGAAAATCAAAAGTTCGCAACCTAATAGATGTGGGAACTGTTAAACCTAGTACCTACAGCTTAATAAGATTATTTTAACATTGTTCAATTTCAGATATTTATCTTCATGATATAACACCACTTTCATATAGGTTTTATGACTTTTTAAAAGATGAGATATGAGTAAGTGATTAATTCAGATGATATTTTATCAATGTATTCAAAATTGAACTATTATGGATGGTGTGCTTCACCATGTGGAAAGCAAATATTGTTGAAGAAGTAAAGATTTTCAACCACAACTATATGGTCAACTAATCTTTGACAAAGTAGGAATGAATATCCAATGGAAAAAAAAAATCCAAAAAAACCCCACAAAAAACCCAAAACCCAAAAAAACAGTCTCTTCAACAAATGGTGTTGGGAAAACTGGACAGATACATGCAGAAGAATGGAACTGGACCCCTTTCTTACACCATACACAAAAATAAATTCAAAATGAATGAAAGATCTAAATGTGAGAAGGAAAACATCAATACACTACAGAAGAACACAGGCAGCAACCTCTTTGACCTCAACTGTAGCAACTTCTTACAAGACATGTTGCTGGAGGCAAAAGAAACAAAAGCAAAGTTCATTTCCCCAAAAATGAACTATTGAGATTTCATCAAGATAAAAAGCTTTTGCACAGCAAAGGAAACAATCAACAAAACTAAAAGGTAATCTATGGAATAGGAAAAGATATTTGTAAATGACATATCTGATAAAGGGTTAGTATCCAAAAGTCTAAAAAGAACTTATCAAACTCAAGACCCAAAAAACAAATAATCCAGTTAAGAAATGAGCAGAAGATATGAATAGATATTTTTCCAAAGAAGACATCCATCCAGATGACTAATAGGCACGTGAAAAGATGCTCAACATCATCCATCATCAGGGATACACCAATCAAAATCATGATGAGATACCACCTAACACCTGTAAGAATGGCTAAAAATCAAAAACACAAGAAACAACAGGTATTAGCGAAGATGTGTAGAAAGGGGAACCCTCTTACACTGTTGGTGGGAATGCAAACTGGTGCAGCCATCCTGGAAAACAGTATGGAGTTTCCTCAAAAAGTTAAAAATAGGGGCGCCTGGGTGGCTCCGTTGGTTAAGTGACTGCCTTCGGCTCAGGTCATGATCCTGGAGTCCCTGGACTGAGCCCCGCGTCAGGCTCCCTGCTTGGCAGGAAGCCTACTTCTCCCTCTCTCACTTCCCCTGCTTGTGTTCCCTCTCTGGCTGTATTTCTCTCTGTCAAATAAATAAAATCTTTAAAAAAAAAAAGTTAAAAATAGAGCTACCCTACAACCCAGCAATTGCACTACTAGATATTTACTCAAAGGATACAAAAATACTTATTCAAAGGGGCACATGCACCCCAATGTTTACAGCAGCATGATCAACAATAGCCAAATTATGGAAAGAGCCCAAATGTCCACCAACTGATGAATGGATAAAGATGATGTGGCATATATATACAATGGAATATTACTCATTCATCGAAAAGAATGAAATCTTGCTATTTGCAATGGCATAGATGGAGCTAGAGTGAATTATGCGAAGTGAAGTAAGTTACTCGGAGAAAGACAAATATCATATAATTTCACTCATACATGGAATTTATAAAAAAAAAAAAACAGATGAAGATAAGGAAAGGGGGGAAAAAGGAGAGGGAGGCAAACCATAAGAGACTCATAACTATAGAGAACAAAGTAAGGGTTGCTAGAGGGGAGGTGGGTGGGAAACAGGCTAAAGGGTGACGGGGACTTGTTATGAGAATTGGGTGTTATATATATATGTAAGTGACGAATCACGAAATTCTACTCTTGAAACCAATATTGCATATATGTTAACTAACTAAAATTTAAATAAAATTTTGAAGAAGAAAAAAAAAAAAGATTTTCTCCAGGTATTACCTTCCCCATTTCACTACTTCCTCTCCTCCTTTTCTGAAGCTTACTGTTTTCCCCTGATGTTTAGTCTCCAAAGAAAATTCATTTACAAAAAGATGAAAACTATCCTCTTCAAATAAGCTATTTCTGCTTAATAACATTCAAATAGTTACTCTGGAGGCAAGTGTTAAACCAAGTTAACACCCCTTCTACATATGTCTATGCCCTAATATGTTATTTATATGGCAAATCAGACTTAGAAGATGTGATTAAAGTTATGGATTCTCAGGATGCCTGGGTGGGGCTTAATTGATTAAATGTGCCTTCAGCTCAGGTCATGATTCCAGGGTCCTGGGATCAAGACCCACATCTGGCTCCTTGCTCAGCAGAGAGCCTGCATAACCTTCTGCCCCTCTCTCTCTCTCTCTCTCTCTCTCTCTCTCACTCCAGCTCTCTCTCTCTCTCTCTCTGACAAATAAATGAATAAAATCTTAGAAAGAATTAAAGTTATCATTTGAGATGGAGAGATTATCCTGGATTAGCAGGATAGTCCCAGTATAATTACTGGGCCTTTATGTGGAGATGGCCTTTCCCAGCTAAAGTCAGAGGGATGTACTGGAAAAAGATGGAAAAGATATGTGAATTGTGAAAGGGCTTCAACCTGCCTTTATTGGATTTGAGGATGGAGAAAGAGAGCAAGGAGCTAAGGAATGTGGGTGTCCTCAAGAAACTGTAACAACTCTGAGCTGAAAGCCAGTAAAAACTAGGAACTTTACATGTACAACATTAAGGAAATGAAGTCCAACAAAAACCTGAAGAAGTGAGAAAACAGAATGTTCCCTCGAGCTTCCAGAAGGGAATACAACCAAGCCAACACCTTGATTTTAGCCTGGTGAGACCTGTGTTGGACTTTTGACTTATAGAACTACGGGATTATAAATTTGTGCTGTTCTAAGCTATATCAGCAATAGAAATTTGTTATATCAGCAATAGAAAACATGTACAGGGCATTTCTAGCACTGTGAGGGAGCTTACCAGGACTGGCCAGTCTTTTCTATGCCACCCACAAATCCTTCTTTAGAGGGAGAAGATGAGTCCTGCAGGAAGTTGACCTGCAGCTATAATCCAATCCAAAGCCCTCAGAGAAGTGAGATAGCCATGTTCTACCTGAGAGTCAGTTGAGCTTCAACCCCAAGGTAAGATGAGACACCGGCATCTCCACTGCTGTTGGGTCAGAAGGAAAACAGCACTATCCCAGAGAACTTTCTGATGACGCTAATGTTCTATACCTCTGCTGTTCAGTATGGCAGGCACTAGTCACATGCAGCTACTGAGCACTTAAAATGTGACGAGTGTGAGGGAGGACCTGAATTTTTATCTTATTTCATTTTGTTTAGTTTACATTTACTTTTTCTCTCTGTATGTGGCTAGTGGCTACCGCGTTGGACAGAGCAGCTTTTTTTTCCACCTGTGTTTTCCACCTTAGCTCACATAGGAAGAAGCAACAAAGACAGCATTCACACAGAGTCACTACTCACTGCTCCCTGATACATGCTGCAGAATAGAGGAGAGAAATAGAAATAGCTAAGAGAAATGAAATACGAAAATGTCCACAATAGTAGGTAATTTCTTTCTAATTGATAGAGCAAGCATCCATCACTAAGGGCAGAATTCAAGTTTTTGATTACTGATTCAATCTCATTACTAATACTGGTCTGTTCAACTCTTCTATCTCTTCCTGATTCAGTTTTGGATTCTACGTTCCCAGAAATTTATCCATGTGTTCTAGGTTGTCTAATTTGTTGGCATGTAGCTTTTCATAATATTCTCTTAGAATCCTTTGTTTTGCTGTAATGTCAGTTGTTATTTTTCCTCCTTCATTTCTGATTTTGAGTCCTCTCTTTTTTTCTGATGAGTGTGACTAAAGATATGTCAATTTTGTTTACCTTTTCAATTAACCAGATATTGGTTTCATTGATATTTTCTTTCTTTTACTTTCTTTTGTTTTTTAGACTCTCTTTCATTTACCTCTGCTCTCATCTTTATTATTTCCCTCTTTCTACTAGCTTTGGATTTTGTTCTTTTTCTACCTCTTTTAGGTGTCAACATCCAAAAGTCTTATTACTGTTGGAGATATACTATTTGGAAACACATAAAGAACCAAATAGCCTCTTTGAGTGGCAGGTGCGGGATGGCTTGCTGGGCTTATGTCCTGACAGCCCTACACATATCTGTACCATGCAAAATCATAAATATGTAAAACGGAACTTAGAGATGCTGGAAAATACTCCTCTGAAACATGACTATTAAGCCTATGAATGTTAAGGATGAATTTTGCTCTGTGTAACCATATGCATTGTGAATTATCAAATATAGCCATATATGATACATACCATCACTTTATTTTCCAATTATTCTTTATTATAGTCACTAGGAGGACACAAAACTTAAAAAATTTTACCCAGTCACATAAATATTTCCTACACATGTATATTTGGGGGACTAGCACAGCTTCTGACACAAAGTTTCTCTGTGAATTCTTACATAGCTCTTAGCTTCCTTCACTGTAAATTATCTTTATCACAATACTGTGAATGTACTTTTAATACCACTGAACTGCACACCTGTAAGTGGTTAAAATGTAAACTCCAGGTTATATACATTTGACCATGATAAAAAAAATCACTTCATCAACAAGGACATAGCAGGAGGCTATAATAAATTTCTGTAGAAAGGAAAATTTGAAGTTTGTTTGTGCCAGTTCAGTCCCCTCACATTAGGAAAGATAATTGAGGACCAAACAGGTCTGAATAATGTATCAGAGTACATTTAATGGGAAGAGAGATGTTAGTAAATCTAAATTATACAGATGTGGGGAAATCTAAAGATACCTTCTACAACTCAAGGAAAAGCAAAAAGTAACAATTCTAAAAACTATCTGTATGTAATATAAACTAATTCCAGTTGATTGACACTTTAACTTTTAGAAATGCTGCATCCAGCCCCATTCCTCAATGCCAAGTGGGTCAGAAAAAGACACTGGCCCACTTTTGCTGATACTGCCCTGTTTACTATCCATAAATGGAACATTTCTTACTCTTTCAATAGAACACAAACTCATACATGAGGAACAGATTCACTTGGGCTCTCACAGCTAGCATTTTGATATCTTGAAGAATGTTTTACTCTCGGATTCAATTATGGCTCTTTTTGTGATGAAGTGACAGTCAATGATTATGCTCATGTGGCCTTCCCTGGGAGCACTTTGGCCAGTTCAAAATGAAATTCGGCAGTATCCAAAGGTGGAGGTGAATTCCTGGAAACCAGCATTATTACAACACACATACTGAGTTCCTCTATGGGATGCAGCATTTTTACTGAAAACTCTACAAACAGCTCTGTCAAATCCATTGCACTCCTTCCCTTGCCATGGGCACGTCATAATAGTGCCCTCCAGGATTTCATACAAAGCTCCCTAAACTAATCCTTCATAGTGTGAAACAAATAATTACATTTAGGAAACTGACATTTTAATTAAGCTTACTTTCCTTATAAATTTAACTGGTAGTCTTGGGTTATACAAATCACAGAGGATCTGAATAAACATAGACTTACAACCAAGATTTCATAAATGCTTCACTCCAATTTTTAAACATTTAGTAAGATATTTTAAAAGAAACCCAAGTCAGAATGTAGACTGTAGACAACCAACTTTCAAGTTAATTCTTTTTTTATTGAGAAAAAATATTATTTATAACCAATTCAGGTTAAAGACTAAAATTAGTCAATGACTGGTATGGCCATGTATGTACTTAAGTGTAAAATGAGACACTAAAATGTTACCTAGGAAACAGAGTCTTGAAGGATTATAAAAAGACCTCAAATGGCTTCCAAGTTCTCTTAAGACTCTGGAAAAGTAAAAAATTAAACAAAATCCTCAATTGTGCATATTGACTATGGAGGATGAATCAACATAAGAGGACTCACAGGACCTTGGCAAAGGCAGCAAGGGATGCTCTGCCATTTCAGGCTAACAAGGATAACTTACTTAGGTAAAGCTACTTGGAGGTGATGATTTTTAAGAAGAATAAAAACTTCTGCATAGTTAAATATGTTCAAATGCCAACCAGTCCTAAATTACTTCTTGCCAACCCTGCAGATGTTGGTTTTATTGGGACTGGGTCAAAGTCATCAGTTGTAATCTGCAGGGAGCGAAGTCAAGGGGTAACACAGGTTGCCTCACTGAAGACAGGGTTACTGGGCCTGTAGGTCAGCGCCACACACTCACCTGCCAAATACCTGTCAGCTGCCAAGATAGAGATCATGGGAGAGAGCAGAGGCACAGGCAGAGAGAAGGGTCCAAGAAAGGCAGTTTCTCTTGGGGAGAGTCTCCTACTAAGGACAGGGAGGGAGATACAAGTAATAAAAGAAGGGAGTTGTAGCATAGGTCTCGTATGGGAAAAACAAGTTTCCTCCCTCGTAAAGGGAAGAAACTAAGACTGCTGGGAACAGAAAAGAAAGGGGCGAAAAGGGAATTTCTGTCCCTGAGCACAAGATGGCTTCTCTATCTTGACAGGGTCTGATATCTACGTTTAGAGAACTTGGTTGGACACAGAAGAGAATAGGAGCACCCCTTCTATTCATCACCATGATTTGAATCTCAGCTTCATTAAAGCTTGCGCTCAAGTACAGAAATGGTAATAAGAGCTAGATAAGCCACATTTAGGACATTGGGCAAACCTTCCCAGCATCTCATAGAACCAAGAACCCCAGGGGGGAACTGGGAGCTTTCAAACAGCCTGAGATCCTGTATAGTATAGACAATAAAAATATCTAATTCTAATCATGAAAAAAAGAACCCCCAGGGTCTTGGATGCTGTCACATCCACAGTAGCAACCATGTTAATTTTCTGACACCTTCTCTATGTATTCCTTCCAACCACTGCCTTCTTAATCACACTGGGCTGCTGTCTCTTTGCATTATTTCCAAAGCCAGGGTCTGTTTCACTCTGCCATTCTTCTACTGGATCTGATCTTTTGCCATTTATTCACATCCTGTTTTGCTTTCTAGCACACTTTACTGCACTGCTTCTCAGAGCTGCCCTTCTAACTCTGCCTTGGCACATTCCCAGCCAGATTAATCTTCCTTAAATAACTTTGACCACATCTCTCATCTTCTCTGAAACTTTTAGGAAACAAAACATTTCAACTGCAAAAAAAGAATCCCAGAACCTGCCTATCAAAACCCTTCACTGTCTACCACTGCCATTTCCTGAATCTCTTCAGCTAGCTGAAATATCTTTCCCCAAATTTGGAAAGGTTTGTCTCAGTGTACACAAAGAGCTGTGCTTATTACTCTAAATCTGCTCTCACTTCACTCTTTTTACTTAGATAACTTGGAAGTGTGTCTTCTTCTCTCCCTGCCATTTATTCAACTGCCTGCTTCCTACCTCATCTTCTCCACAAAGCCTTCTCGATTACTTTGGAGAGAGGAAAAATTAGTGAGTCTTGGAAATAAAATATATTTGTCTAACACAAATTATTAAGCAGACAGTCTCCAAAGTAACTGTGGCCTTTAGATAGGAATCCTCAATCGGCAGCAGCTGCCCAGGGACCAGGGCAACAACCTTCCCTTCTTGCTACAAGTTTGTGGAAGTCCCGTCCTTGTCAATTCCTTCATCTTCCCCTCCCTGTCTCCTCCTCCTCGCTGACCAGCTCTTCCCAGGTTGTGCTGTTCAGGACCTAGCTCTCATCCCAAATACTTGACATCCAACCTTAATGCTTGAGCTGGTCCAAATCTGTATAGTTGTGAATTTTCATTCATTCATTCACACTTACTTAAATGTCTCCTAAGCACCTGACTCTACCTGAGCTGCACATTAGGATCACATGGGGAACATTTTAAAAAAATACTGATAACCAGGCCCCATCCTTAGATGTTCTGATTCACTGGCTTGGGTAAGGCCAGTTATTAGTATTTCTAAAAAAGATACCCAGCTGATCGCAGCCTGAATTGGGAACCACTTCGCTAATGTACAGCTACTGATATTTAAACCCTCAAACTGTAAAAGTAATATGTAAAGTTCAGCT
Source organism: Spilogale gracilis (assembly GCA_004023965.1). Taxonomy (NCBI): domain Eukaryota; kingdom Metazoa; phylum Chordata; class Mammalia; order Carnivora; family Mephitidae; genus Spilogale; species Spilogale gracilis. The sequence continues at coordinate 35,593 of PITA01015322.1, forward strand.
CTTCCATCACTTAAAAAAAGAATGCAGAAGATATTATTCATCTGATCAATAACTACTTACTGGGCACATCTTAACTACCAGAGGCTATTCTAGCTACTAAAAATACAGCAGTGAATGAAAAGAGACAAAAATCCCTGTTCATGGGGTGATTATACTCCTATATGGAAACAGGTGAGGGGAACAATAAATAAAATAAGTAAACAAATTATACGGTATGTTAAAAGTGCTAAGGGCTATAGAGAAAAAATAAAGCAAGGCAAGGCAGATGGAAAACAGTGGAGGGAAGGGAGATGAGATGTGATTTAAACAGGCAGTCAGTAGGGGACCTGGGTGGCTCAGTCAGTTAAGCATCTGCCTTCAGCTCAGGCCATGATCTCAGGGTCCTAAGATCAAGCCCCAAATCAGGCTCCCTGTTTAGGGAGCCTGCTTCTCCCTCTGCCTGCCTCTCCCCCTGGTTTATGCGCATGTGCTCCTTCTCTCTCTCTCTCTCTCTCTCTCTCTCTCTCTCTCTCTCTCTCTCTGTTTCTCTCTCACATGTATGCTCTCTCAAATAAATAAATAAAATCTTTTTAAAAAATAAATGGGCAATCAAGGATGATCTCACTGAAAATATGATCACAGAGCACAGACCTGCAGGAGGTGAGGGAGCAAACAAAGCATGGGGATGTCTGGGGCAAGACTTGGTGCAAAGGCCGCGGGATGGGAACAGGTGGAGTATTTTGGAGGATTAGTGAGGAGTCAGAGGTGCTGTAGCAGAGTGAACAGAAAGAAAACTAATACAAGACATAGCCAAAGAGGTGAGTGAAGAAGGACAGACTATATGAAACCTTGTAGGACAAAGTAAGGATTTTAGCTTTCACTCTGAGAAATTTGGGAAGGCACTGGCGAGGACTGTGTAGGAGTATGAGATACTCTAACTTACATTTTTAAATGATCCTCTAACTTCTGTGTGAGTCTAGAATGGGAGCAAAGGTGGAAGCAGGGCGGCTACACGGAATTAATCCAGTCAGTCGATATCAGTGATTTGGGCCACAGTGATAGCAGCTAGAGGTGGTATAAAGATCATATTTTGGATATATTTGAAAGTAACATCAACAGAATTTTTTGGACAAATATATCATGGAGCATGAGAGAAAAAGAAGAATCAAGGGTGATGCTACGATGTTTTAGTCTGAACTCCTGGAAGGTATTATTGCAATAACTAAAATGGTTTGGTAGCAGGTACGAAGAGTTTGGTTTTGAATATGTTGTGTCCACAATGCCCATTAGATAGCCAAGAAAAGATGTCAAGTAAACTTGGACGTCATCAGCACACAAACGGCATTTATACTTCTAAACTGAATATATAAAAGTGTTAAGTATATATAAATATGCTAAATCCTTTATATATATAAATTAGATATAGTGATATTTAAGTATATATTTTTATAAATATGAAGTATAAATTTATAAATATATTTAATAATATTTTTAGAAATATAAATTATATAATTTACTTGAAAATTATATGAATACGTTAAATTCTTTAGGTACAATGAGAGTAGCCTTCTAATTCGTAGTAAGTAAAGAAAATAAAATAATTGATTAAATTAATAGGCATACATACTCACAGTAATAAAATAACATAGTGAGGTAGTCTGCTTCTAAATAAATTTAAAAATGCATCAACAGCAATAGTATCCTGAGCATCCTGGGGCAGTTACCGGCTGGCTTCACTCCCCATCAAAGCATACTTCAGCCTTCATTGACTCCCATGCACAACCTCTGTACAAATGCCTGGGATGCCCACAGTCAGACTAAGAGACTGCCCTCTATACACCCACTAGGGTTGCTCATTCTCCCACCACAGCCTACAAAAATAGCAGTTAGAGACTGTTCCTCCCACCAGAGTCAAAGGCAAGCTACTAGAGGTCAGGGCCATCGCTATTCACCTTTGTGTCATCAGTGCCTAACACAGCCCTAGGTGCATCAAACTCAGATTAACTGCTTATTGCTGAATGAGTAAATTTGAAATCAGGATCAAAACTTTAAAGATAATTAAACTGATATCAGTTTCCAGAGATCAGGTGTCTATCTCTCTAAATATATCAAATGCAGGATCTATAGCTCTGAAGCTCCATGTTTTTAAAAGTGATATATTTGAACATAAACTTCACAATATGTGAGAATTAAATAATAAAAAACAATGGTCTCATTCCACACAATTAAAGGTCATTTTAGAACAAGAAGCATAATCAGTTAGTTCACTATTTATGTGTTGGTTTCTTAAATGCAGAATCTTTTTTTTTAAGCATCTGTAAATTGTCAGCATTTTGATGTTTATGGCAGGAATTCTGCCCAGTTCACCAAAATTTTAATCACTGTCTTCTGCTGCAGGAATGTGAATTTGTTAATTGGATTTCTGCGTCTTAGCGTACCAATTCGGAATGGGATGCTCCGCGCCTCCTCTGTCGCTCTGGCAGGCAGCAGTCTCTGACTTTTTCTTAGGACCTTCCTTTCTACCAATCCCTTCCTTTTCCCCACAGAAGATTCCGGGAGCACCGAACAAACTACAAACAGCACTTAAAGTTAGCAGCACAAAGTAGCGCTGTCACTTTTTTACCCAGCAGGAGCTAAGAGGAGGAACTTCTCCTCAATTAAAAAAATAAAATGTTCACACTGTTTCACTTTAATAAGGAAGGAAAAAAAAAAAAACCAAAGCTTAACTAAATTAAGGGCAAATTAAGTCAAATGGTAATGCAAGCCAGGAGAGATTATTTCATCTCATTGGACCGGTTGTGTAATTCTTTTTCATTTCCTCATACCAAGGTCAGAGATCTGTTATAAAAACAGACAGCTCACAGAATTCTGAACCCATTTAAGTCACCAACATCATATAGCGCACGTCAGTGTGTCAAAAATTTTGGAAGTGCATTCCAAATAAAAGTTTTACCACTTAATTTTTTACTAAAATAAATGAAACTTAACCCAGGACAAAGTGAACATTAGTACAGGGTAAAAGCTTATAATATCCAAGCTAAGTGACCTGTACATTGACCTCCTGATCATATATTGTGAAAGCAAAACATCACATTATTCGACTCTTTATTTTTAAATGTGTGCACAGCTGGAATACAAAGGAAAGACATTAATGCTTTTTAATTAAAAAATATTCTGACATATATTTTTATCTTCTGGCATTCCAGAAATATTACAGAAATGTTGCGCCTATGCTCTAAAATAGAATGTCTATTTTTTTTCTTTCTTCCTGGTATAGAATATGCAGCTGGGACTCACCTTCACACTGAAAATCTCGTAGCCTGCCTTACACCCTCATTTCTGGGCCTCCGCTCAAAGCACAGCTCAGAGTAAAAAAGGGCCTAAACATTAATTTCAGAAATGATTCTTCCTATTCTGTGACCAGGTACTGTTCCAGGGAGTGTGAACCAAAGAAACCTGGTGCACAGAATAAACACCAGCTGAGCCACTTCCCATCTTTGGGCCTTCCATACCACCAGAAAAAGATTTCCTGACGCGCAGAGGAACACCATGAGGCCTCTGTCCATAGGCAGCTGCAGCTCCTCTCTGTGGCTCACCCTATAGGTCTGGAGAACCCTGAGTCACCAAGGAGGAAAAGGCTAACCCATCAGCAGCTTTCTCTCCTCTCAACCTCTAAGCTATTTTTATGAGAAAAAATATTCTAAAACACATATATAACTCTTCTTCCTACCATCTCCCTTCTGGTCCCAAAATAAAAACCCAAATAGTCCTTCTAGTTGGAAGACACATCTGATACTAACACTCTGAAAATTAATCAATCACTACTAGTGAGAAAGGAGTCACAGAATCCATCCTAAATCAAGACTGGAAAAAATAGGGCGCCTGGATGGCTCAGTGGGTTGAAGCCTCTGCTTTCGGCTCGGGTCATAATCTTAGGGTCCTGGGATCGAGGCCCATGTCGGGCTCTCTGCTCAGCAGGAAACCTGCTTCCTTCTCTCTCTGCCTGCCTCTCTGCCTACTTGTGATCTCTCTCTGTGTGAAATAAATAAATAAAATAAATCTTAAAAAAAAAAAAAAAGACTGGAAAAAATACCATTTCTTCATTTCTGGCACTGTACTTGATTTAATTGCTCATGGTAACACTTCCCAGGTAAGAAAAAATCTCAGAAGACTCAAACTTTTTAAAGGGCATATCAGGATGTATACTCAAAATCCAAGTCAGGAACTCTCCAAACACTAAATCAGATTTCAATTGTTTTACCTTTGAAATAACCATTCCAAGAAGCAACAGCATTTGGTTTAAAATAAATTTAAATTTGGAATTGGTAAGTTTTAGTTCCTGAGTCTGCTAACTACTAGAGCTAAAAGTGAACAATCTAAATTCTAGGTTATTATCTATATATTATCTATTCTACAGGCAGTGTATCAGTTATCAATCAGAAATGGTAATCAGAAAGAAGCCTTTAGGAAATTTTCTCTGATACTAAATAATGTTGATCAAGAAATCACATTATTATCAAAACAGGTAATACAAATTTTTCCAAAATAAACTGCAAAAATTTTGTAACTTTGATTTGTATACTACAGTACTACTTTCTGATACATCTGTAATTCTACCCTCTCAATTTATCTTGTCCATCTATGAGGAAACAGCTTCAACCAAATGAGATGAATTAAAAACAACAGCAGTGTACATATAACATATAAATATCGAATTATGATTGACTAATAATATGTACTCTGAGTCACTTTACCTTTTCATATCAATGAAAAAAGCATGACCGAGAATTTTGAAAATTAAAAAATAAACAGAAGCAGACATGATAGCATGTTATTTTTCATCAGTCAAAACCATCTAAGATATAACTTTAGCTAGTAACTAATAACAAGTCAAATAACTAGTTCACAACTTATTTAGTCAAATATCTTTCTTTACATTTGCCTCTGTGAGTTGACATTACAGATTATAGCACTGAGAAAATATTTAATTTTGGGTTTTGCTAGGAGCAAAAATATATAAAATTATATCTTTCTATAATTAAGCACCTAGCCCACTATCCTATTTTGGGGACTCACCATGGCCTTATAGCTTCCTTATTCTTTACTGTCACATAGATAGCTGCCCTTACCTCTCTAGCCATAGTTTGTCAAGATCCAGAACAGAAGTATGGCTAGTGATAGTTTGAGGAAAGGTCAAGACTAATTTAAATCTTACATTACATGCAATTCTTTGTTTTGTGTTTAATACCACTATTAGACGATTCTCTGAGAGGAAATAAATATTGGTTCTATATAGTCTCTTAAGTGGGCTCTCATGTAAAACCTAGAATGATACAGAAAGATATATTAGGGTCTAAACAGGAGAAAACAGAAATCACTCTAAGTATTCATTAAATTACATGACGGGAATTTCATTAAGGAAATTGGTTATTTCAGTGAAGCAGAGGCTGAGAAGAAAAACTGGAGAGGCTAGTATAAGCCAGAGATTTCCAACCGCAGGAAGAACATGCACCCCAAAGCTGGAGGGACAAAATAAGAGTCAGTGTTACTGGACCCCACAAGCTATGGCCATTCAATACAAGCTAGAGCAGCAGAGGATTTGTCCGGGGCTAGAACCATGGAGGAAATAAAGCTGTTGCCAGTAACATTACCTGAAACAGAAAGGGAGGGAGAGAGATACCCTCGTTTCTACCTCTCTTCAGCCTGGATGCCTCCACTAAATGCGGCCCAGAGAATGAAGCCCCCGAAATGTAGAAATTCAGGCTTAGAGAGAACAAAGGATCTGAGGGCTAACAGACCTAGGATCAGAACAAAGCAGAAGGAAAGAAGGGGAAAGGGGGATCCAGTTTCCAACAATGAAAAAAAAGCAGTCAATCTAATGGGAGATCTTTATAACAACTCAGGAGCATAATTATGCCATAGTATTCCTGCAACACAGGATGCTAACCAGCTCTGTTTTCTTCTTCAGGTCAGATGAAAGCTGTTCAGAGTCATCACTTGACCTGCTTTCTCTGGCACAAGGGTATTATGTAATTTTTTAAAGATCTAAGATTGATAGCCAATTGCATGTTGAAAAAGTACCTCTGATCAAACATAATAATCAAGGATGCCCTCTAGTGAATATAATAGAGAAAGTTTCCAGTGGAAAGCTTTCTTCTGGAGAAAAAAAAAAATGTTGATGGCCAATTATCCCACTAGGATATAATCAATTGAAGGAAAGTCTACAGTAGGGAAGCAGCTATGTTCCTAAAGGTTTTGTAAATACAGTGTGATCAACAGCTTTTGTGTAAATACCTGTAATATCTCTGGGCTGGAGAGCGAACATGTGTAAGAGCTTAACTGCCTTCAGTCAATGGACTCTACTGGCCTCTATTATTGGGCTAGTGTGTCTGGAGAAGAGGGTGCCCAGAACCAAACTTCATTCCAAAAATTATTGTGGAAATAATGAGTAATACTATGCAGGCGCAAATTCTGGTTAACTATTGAGGATTCAAGCTAAAATTTCAGAACACACACCCGTTCTGCTACATAAATAAATCAGTTTTTGACCAACAGAGAGTTACTATGGAAATGAATTCCCTATTGTCCAAGAATGCGACCACAGGAAAGACTCAACATAATTTATCTTCCTTTCAGTATCTATGAGCCCCTTTAGATCTTCATTACCAATATCACACAATGTTACACAAAATTGTAAAGAAAAATCTGATTATTTGGGTTCTGAGTAATGATTAATGATTGACATAGTGTGGGTGTGTACTGTGCTTAAGTATGTATCTCAATGAATATAAAATATGTTCATACACAGGCACTTCTCTGTGGCTGACAAGACCTGCCCAGGTGCAGTGAAAATAGTGCTTAAGTAGGTAGATAAATTAATTAAAATTAAGACACTGTTAAATATTATATAATCATTCAAAACTATTAACTGATTATAACTGTAAATGGTTTTATATAATTGAATATGTCCCTTAAATCAATTTGGATCCTATTTAGCTCTAATTCTCAATAAATATTCATTTTAAATTAATAAATGAGATCTGCTTACTTTTCCTCAGTAATAAATATCCTCATTAAGTTTCATTATAACTTATTCTCATTAGTCTCCAAATATGTTTTCTCTAATTCGGGGAGTCTGTTCTGTTGGGGCCTCATCCATGTCTAATGTCACTATTTATGTATAAACCACAAGACTAAGTGAAGTAAACTCACACCGATCCATAAATAAAATTTCACTCACGAAACACCGTGAACAAATTTGAAAGTCTAAGAAAGCATGAAAGTAACATCTCTTACTCCTTAGATAAAGACTGACCTCATGTGTAAGAGAACAGATAAAGTTGAAATCCTTTTTTATAAGAATATTTGCAACAAAACCACAAGTTATGAATAAAGTATGTAATAAAAATTCAAGCAGTGAAATGAGTATAATACAAGTAAAGTAAAATAATATTTACAATATAAAAGCCAAGATCCAAGAAAGGCCCTTTCAAGAAAGATTGCCAACTTTCCTCATTTTATATTATATATTTATATTAAAGCCTGAAGCAACCATTTTATCAAAGGATAGATACAACAGAGAAACTAATTTGTTCATTATACTTGTTAGGACTTCCACAAACTGAATCATTTGAAAGATGAATTCATTCATTTTACTATTTTACTAGTGTCACATGGATACATCCTGCCATTGTAGTTGTTGAAATGAAAATGCAGCACCAATATATATTACAACTGGAGTATGAGTAACAGAGTTATAAACTATAAAAAGAGTAGCCTCATTGAATAGGGATTACCAATTTAACAGAATGAAAGGTGATAAATTGCTACAGCTTATGTAGGCCTTGCCTATACTAATTTAGAAAAGTAAAAATCAAAGTCACTAATTCATGCAGTAATAATAAGGTACACAACAGCACATTCACCCAATTCAGTATATTGCTATAGTAGGAATTACTTAATATGATTTTATTAAAAATACCATTTTAGTTGTTCAGTGCATGAACTTAAATCATTAAATAACCCTTAAGGGGTTCATCAGAGAAAGGAAAACAAAACAAAAGAAAACAATGACAAGCAGGCACACAGTCCTTAATCCTAAGGTTTAGCACTGGCACTCAGGTAGAAAAAAAAGGTCACAAGTATTTTAAATGAGATTTATTTTCATAAAAATTATTGTACATTTTTATTTTAATTAGAGAACAGGAGCAGATTAGGACTAAAGAGTTATAGGGAACTTTTGTACACCTAGATGAATGTTTTTATTACTTTAGTTATTTTTCAACCACGTCTTTAGTTATGTCTCAAGGACTCTTCCTCTGCAACCCTAGAGGTAGGTTGATACTATCATTATTCTTATTTTACAGATGAGAAATTGAGGCAAAGAAATTTGGTGATTTGCCCCCAGTCATATAATCGGGGGTCATGCCATTAACTTTGATGACAGAAATAAGTGAGTACTGTCCATTGCAAACTTCTACAAAAGAAAAAATTGATCAATGGATCAGGCCAGAACTAGATAATCATTGCCTCTATTCTCAACATTCAAGTTTTGGGCTTAATTCTTAAACTCTAAAAGGCCAAAAGGAACCAAAATAATGGTCATCCAACAAACAGCCCTTCATAATACTCACTGGCTCATACTCACTATGAAATATTTTAGAGCTGAATGAATTTAAGAACATGTATTTTTCCCATCTCAAAATAACACTCAAGTACTACAATTACTTAGAAACAAATAAAATGATAATCTATGACTAAACAGCAATATCACCCCTAAAGTAGCAAAACAGTATATTCTTCCTTTAGAATAAGGCATTCTAAACTGATCAGTTGTTTGGAACTTTAAAAGGCAAGAAAGTTCATCTTTCATTTCTAGTCTCTTGATACACAAGAAAAGGAAGACAAAAATTAAGTTAGTTGCATGAATGAACACTCTTTCTGTTACTTATGTTAAATTGACTGAAAAAATCAATTTTGTTTTCCTTTAGAAAACATTTCATACTTTCAACCATAAGCACTTTAAAAATATGTGGGTTTTTTTTAAGTTCTTTAAATATGATTATGGTCCAAGAAAATATCAGAAGTTTGGGCCTTTTGTTTAGCCATCTGTTACCTTTTCCAAAAAATTATATTTAAAAACAAAAACAAACATTAAAAACTTCAACCAAGGGCGCCTGGGTGGTTCAGTGGGTTAAAGCCTCTGCCTTCGGCTCAGGTCATGATCTCAGGGTCCTGGGATTGAGGCCCGTGTCGGGCTCTCTGCTCTGTGGGGAGCCTGCTTCCTCTTCTCTCTCTTTCTCCTGCCTCTCTGCCTGCTTGTGATCTCTCTCTCTCTCTCTCTCTCTCTCTCTGTCAAATAAACAAATAAATAAATCTTAAAAAAAAAAAAAAAACTTCAACCAAACCCATACCTGATATATCCTAAAAATTCAGATTATGTTTATAAATTGAATAAAGCAACATTAAGATCTAATGTAGTATCAGAGTTAATATTACTAACTGACTACTGCTTTATAATAGTAGTCTTATTATATTTTTATTTTTAAATAATATTATTAATAACACAACCTTAAAATACATCAATAATCTAAAAAATATATCAACCTCTAAGTTGATGGAAAATATGAATTTTTATATGTCATGTAATAAAAATGAACTTTCTATCAAAAATTCTTCCCCATCTTTCTTAGCAGTCATTTAAAATAAGGTCTAATAAGAGATTTAAAACATTTGGAGGAAAAAAAAAAAAAAAACATTTGGAGGCACCTGGATGGCTCAGTCTGTTAAGTGTCTGCTTTCAGCTTAGATCATGATTTCAGGGTCCTAAGATCAAGCACCATGTCAAGGAGTCTGCTTTTTCCTCTCCCTTTGCCCCTCCCCCTGCTTGTGTACTCTCTCTCTCTCAAATAAACAAACTATTTTTTAAAAAGAGATTAAAATCTTTTGAACTGATCTGATGTAAACTCACAATGGATCTGTGGCATTAAATTCATGAATCCACAGCATTTCTGTAGTTTGTACTCTAACTAAAGATAAAAATAAATTGCCACTTTGACATTTCAGGCTCCATAGGTCTATTCATTCAACTGATTTTTATATTAATATCATATGTTAATACACAGTATTATTATCTTGAAAATTTCCTATGTTATTATACATTCTTAAAATTAAAAGTATGATACTGAATAGTGTGATTTTATAATAGTGTGATATTGACATTAATATCAATGTTTTTAATTTTTTGACCCCAAAAAAGCTTTTCTTATTGATGGAAATTTTCAAATATAAGTAATAGTAATGAGAATAAGGTAATAAACACCCATGTCCTATAACCCAGCTCAATTATCTATATTTTGCCATTTTTGTCTCCTTTATTGGTCTATCCACTTCTTTTTCTTCTTTTTTTTAAAGATTTTATTTATTTATTTGACAGAGAGAAACACAGCCAGAAAGGGAACACAACCAGGGGGAGTGAGTGAGGGACCCAGCAGGGAGCCCAATGCAGGGCTCAATCCCGGGTCAAAGTCAGATACTTAAGGACTGAGCCACCCGGGCACCCTTCTCTTTTTCCTCTTTTTATCTTCTTTGTAATATTTTAAACCAAATGCTTAAACACTGTAACCTTTCACTAGTAAATACTCCAGTGTCCCTCATACAGATAAAGGTTTTTTTTACGTTTATTTAATTATTTAAGTAAGCTCTATATCTAACAAGGGGCTCAAACTCAGACCCCAAGATCAACAGTCACATGCTCTACCAACTGAGCCAGTCAGGTACCCCAAACTAATTAAATACTAACAAATATTTGGTAGAATTCACCATGGAAGCAATTTAGTCCTGGAAGACCACTGAAGGGAAGGTTTTTAACCACAAATGTAATTTCTTTAAGAGACATATGGATATTCAGGCTATGTACTTCTTCTTGAGTGAGTTTTGATGTCTGTGTCTTTCAAATAAATTTTTCATTTCATCTGTTTTTTTAATTTATAGGCAAAACATGTATAATATTCCCCTATCTTTTTTATATCTGTAGAATCCATAGTGCTGTCATACTGGCAAGTTGTGTCTTCTTTGTATGTGTGTGTGTGTCTCTCTCTCTCCTTCTCTTAATGAGTCTAAATAGAGATTTATCAATTTTATCTATTTTATCATAGAATTGGCTTTTACTTTTAATATTTTTTTTCTTTTATTCTTGTTTTCCATTTCACTGACTTCTCTCTATCTTTATTACTTCCTAGCCTCTGCTTACTTTGAGTTTAATTTGCTCATTTTCTTAAGGTTTCTTTTTTTTTTAAGATTTTATTTATTTATTTAACAGAGAGACACAGCTAGAAAGGGAACATGAGCAGGGGGAGTGAGAGAGGGACAAGCAGGCTTCCGGCCTAGCAGGGAGCCCAATGCGGGGCTCGATCTCAGGAATCCCAGGGCTCCAGAATCATGACCTGAGCCAAAGGCAGATGCTTAACAACTGAGTCACCCAGGTGCCCCTGTTTAAGTTTCATAAGGTAGAAATTCATGAAGTAGAAAGTCACTAATTTAAGATCGCCCCTTTGTCCATATATATGCGCTAAGTGCTATTAATTTTACCTAAAGTGTATTTTAGCAGCATCACATTAAATCATCACTGTTGTGTTTTCATTCTCATTCAGTTCAAAATACTTGCTAATATCTTTTTCGATTTCTTCACTACTCGTGGGTTATTTAGGATTGGGTGTTCAAAGGAGATTAATCTACAGACCTCTGGGATTCCCTACATGGTTCTCTGTGGACTTCTCTCCACTCTAGTACTCCATCCTCTGAACTTCAGCTGCCTTGGTCTCCCTGGACTTTCTGTTTTGTCTCAATTCAGAGTGTCTAAGTTTTGCCTGCGTCACCCTCCCCGTGCTGCAAACTGGAACTTCTTTTGGTGCACTAGATGGAAGTAGTCATAGGACAGCTCTTGTTTCTCATTATCTCAGGGATCACTGTCCTTAGCTGTCTGATATCCAGGGTCTTAAAGACTATGGTTTCATATACCTTGTCTAGTTTTCAAGGATATTTCAGGGAAATGAGTAAATCTGGTCCCTATTACTCCATCTTAGCTGGAAAAAGAAATACAGGTTTGTTTTTTATATATCATTATGAATTCATGATTTTTATACATTTGGTTTGTTTTAACCCATTGCAGTCATTTTCTTTTTTAATGCTCAAAGTATGCCAACCTAGGCCAGTGGGAACCACTTCATGTTTGTTTTGGGTCCTTTTGACATGTTTCTACTAGTTCCTTTAGTGGCAAATGATATTTAGGAACTAGTCTAGATATTAGGGGTTGATTATATACTTGCATTTGCTAATCTGTTTTTAAAAAATAGGAGGGAGACCAAGATTTATTTATTTATTTGTTTGTTTGTTTGTTTGTTTATTTAAATTTTTTTTAATAGGTACAACTACAGTGAAAAGAACAAACACACCTGGATTGGAGAAGACTCAACTGTCACATATAACAAGTCAAAACGTTCTCAACTGTTAAGTAGAGACTTCGAACTTCTTAGTATTGCTTCCTAAATATGTATCTAAAGTTTCCAAACACAGTCTAGTCAACCTGGCATTATCTTCTCAACTTGGGTGCATTCAGTCTAAGCTATTTATGGATTTTAATTTACAGTCAGAGGAATGTAGAAGGAAGACCTCTTACTCCAATATTGTTTAATATTAGCAGAATTTCTCTGAAGACTAAAGGTGTGTCATCAGTAAATATTGCACAGTGAATAAGAGTTAGTCAATGCTGAGTACATCGAAGTAAAATTAGGCCCAAGGAACCATAGTTGTAAGATAGCAACATTCTTCGACCTGTTCCCAATCTTCTGTCTTCTTGCCTTTGGTGTAACAACCTGAGCTGTCACAAATCCTTAATTTTCCTTTCTAAATTACTAAGGACTTGACATTTCTTAGTTTCAGGGACAGCCTCGCATAGTCCCTTCCAGATCAGATTCTTAAATGTGTAGATTCTTCTGGCTACAAGAAACTCTAGAGACAGATCATCTAATTCAGGCACATCTCTTCATTGATAGGAAATTAAGGTATGGAGATTTTATATCATTTGCTTTTTAGCAAACTGAGAGCCTGAGACTTAGAAAGGCAATATGTTGGACAGAATTTCTAAACCATAAAAAGTTAAACATATTTAGATCAATAGCTCTCAACTCTCTGTATCTCACATCTCCCTAAATCATTTACTTAAAAATAACACACCATGATGATAATAAGGATAACACAACTTCCCAGGAGCATTTATATATTAATAAACATTTTGCAAATGTAAATTATATTTTGTGTAATATTGTAGTATGAAAACTGCCAGAATGCAAATATTTTAATAAAAAAGTTTTGATTTTAGTAAAACCTGAGTTCTACTCTTAGTTTTCAAGAGATAAACCAATTAAAACAGCTTTGCAGAAACTATGCATGCTTAAAATGCTGCCTTGCCTTCACTTGAATCCAAGAAACTAAGCAATACTATACCACAAACCAATCTTCTCATCAAAGCAAAAGACTTTGCTGAGCAACAAAGATGATCCTCAAAAGTCTGTGGACCACTAAAGAAGATGTGGTACATATATACAATGGAGTACTATGCCTCCGTCAGAAAGGATGAATACCCAACTTTTGTAGCAACATGGACTGGACTGGAAGAGATTATGCTGAGTGAAATAAGCCAAGAAGAGAAAGTCAAGTATCGCATGGTCTCACTTACTTGCGGTGCATGAGGGGCAAACTGGAGGACAGTGGCAGAAGG
>PITA01015323.1:0-50499 GCA_004023965.1 Spilogale gracilis
AGGAAGAGGAAAAGGTAGAGGGGAGGGGGCAAGGAGAGGCAAGAGGGGTGAGGAGGGAGGGGAAGGAGGGACAGGGGAGAGGGAAGAGGGGAGAGGAGAGGGACTGGAGGAGAGGGGAGGGAAGGACAGATGAGGACTCCTACAGGACACTTGGGGCCCAAGGTGGCAGCTGCTAAGGGCTGCGTGGGTGTCGACACAGTCCCCCGTCCCCGGCCGGGCCTTGGGAGCCCTGGGTCAGCGGCTCCTGAATCTGCCCGGCATGTAAAGGGTGAGCATGCTCCCCGGGAGAGCCTTGGGCTTTAAGCTTTTAATTTAGGGAGATGGGGAGAACAGAGCGGAGCAGAGAACAGGCAGAGAGGGGAGCAGCTCCCGCTGGGGGTGTCCGGGGCCTTGCGGCCTCCTTCCTGCTGCCGTGCAGCGTTGATGGTGCCCTCGGAGGCGGCGCGGGTGCCCTGCTCCGCTGAGCCCTTCGCAGCCCCCAGCCTCGGCCTCTCCTCAGGGCCACGGGATGCCCCAGTGTCTCCCACGCACGAACCCAGGCGAGGACCCTCAGAGGAGTGAGGGCCCCACCGGGGTCCCAGGGCTCCCAGTGGTATGCCTCTGAGATGGCCCAGCCACTAGCCCTTGCAACAATGACATGGGTGGAACGTGCTGGGGGCCTTGGGCGAGCGCTCTGTCTGGCTCTCCTGCGCTTCCACGGGGGCAGGGAGGGTCTCTGGCAGGCAGGAGCCCCACCGGGGGCGTCCTGAGCCAAGGCAAAGCAGGGGACGTGAGGACTCTGCCCCCCACCCCTTTGCAAATGGGATGGCTGAGGCCCAGATGAGGTAGGACACTGGCCTGGGGCACATGGCAGGTCAGCCCACCCCAGGACCTTAGCGCATGATGGGCTCATTGTCTACAATCATTTTGGGTATGTGTCTGGCGCCTCTCTTTCCCTAAAGCTTCCATCGTCCCTTCTATCAGCCATGCCGAGGGAGGGGCACACATGCCAACTGCGCGCACGTGAAGCGTCCGGGAATGGAGAGAGCTGGGATTCACCGGGACCTTGGTTGTCACTGGGGCGGCAGGCACCTCATCCCCGCCAGTGGGATCCCTCCCCACTAAGCCCTGGGGACGCAGCAGAAGAGCCTGGGAGGCCGCTCCGTGGCCTCGCTCACGTTGTGACCAGTGCGCCTCCCGGAGAGGTCCGGGCTATGGCTCCCCGGTAGAGAAGCGGACACACCAGCCGCGACGGCACCTGTCTCTGAGCACAGCCCCCGAGGCAGGGGTGGGATCGGGACCTGGGTCTGCCCCCCAGCCGCCCCCCTCCCCAGCCTGCCCCCAGGACAGGCAGTGGTGTGGGGACACATACGTCGGCCCAGTCCGGGGCCCTCTGGCCAAACCACAGAGCCCGGGGAAGCAGGCCAGGTCATCTGGGAAGCTGTCTCCCCTCCTGTCCATCTCTGGCCCCTCGGGGTCCACTCGACTTCCCCCAGACTCTCTCGGGCAGGAGCCAGGCCCACCTGCGAGTGGGGGAGGCCGAGGTGCTCCTTCGCCTGAAGCGTGTCAAAGCCAGAGGCCCAAGCTCCCCAGCCCGTGCTCTGGCGAGGGGGCCAAAGAGCTTTCCAAAGACTGTCTGAAACTCAAACATCTTCCCACGACTTCGCCTTTATTAGCCTGACCTGTTCCACCGCGGTCCACAGCGGGGCTGGGTGGGGGCATGAGCTTCTGAGAGCACCCGGGGCCCGCCAAGGACAGCATCCGACCCGATCACCCCACGCTTCTGTTGTGTGTCTGCAGGAATCCTGTCCTCCCTGTCCCCCACGCCCCTGTCGCCTTCTGCTCCCCAGAGGGTCAGGCATGCCTGGGCAGGATGGCGTGATGCCGCTTTGCCGGGGCTGCCCGGGGCCGTCCAAGTCCTGCCAGTGTGAGCGGGAGGGAGGGAGGGTGAGGTGAAGGACGGGGACCGGGGCACGGCAGACCCTCACTCTGTCCCTGATTCC
The DNA here is from genome assembly GCA_004023965.1 of Spilogale gracilis. Lineage (NCBI taxonomy): Eukaryota > Metazoa > Chordata > Mammalia > Carnivora > Mephitidae > Spilogale > Spilogale gracilis. The sequence goes on from PITA01015323.1 coordinate 1,983, forward strand.
AGCTGTGCCTTGAAACTCCGCAGCGTGCTCCGGGGGTACCGGGTGGACCGCTGCCTCCCTGCCTTCACCGCGGGCCCGCCAGGGGCTAACTGAGCATCTTCCCGAAGCTCGCGGAGGAGATGAGCCCAAGAGCTTGCACATTTCTTTTGGGGAAAGGAGAGGGGTGGACTAGGATGCTCCTTGGGTCAGCGACCACAGGACGGGCCCTCTGGGTCTTCTGTCCGCTCGGCTGGCCTCTGTTTGGGGGTTAGCTGGCCTGGACTGAGGGCAGGGGGACCCATGTGCTGGTGCGGGTCCTGGGTCAGGGTGGCGGGGCCCGTGCGGATGGTCAGCGAGGGACAGAGCAGGTCTCGGCCTCCTGATCCGCAGAGCCTCTGCCGTGGGGACATCAGTAGATCCCCTTCACCCTCTTGTTGTCGGGGTCGAAGGGGGACTTCAGGTGAGCCCGGGCAGGGTAGGTCACCCCCATCCGCTCCAGCGCGTACTCCCCGCTCCTCACAAAGTCCAGCGAGACCTACGGCAGGAGAGGAGGCTCAGGCCACCCGCTTCTTAGAGGGGGCTCCGTCTCCCTACCTCCCTACGAGCAAACCCATCTCTGTGCGAGGGCCCTCCTCTGGACAGAGGGGCCAGCCTGAGCAGGGAGGGGCCCCGAGAGGGGCTTGACCGCGTGCGGCCCAGCGGAGCCGTGGTCTGGCAGCCAGTGGTTTCTCTCCCAGAACAGAAGCCACAGGTCCCCGGCGTGCCTGGACCCTGGACACGCTGGCGCCACTGAGGGGTCCAGCTCTCAGCACAGGGATGACGCCCAGGGCCCAGCCACGGAGAGGACATCGGGCGTGCTCTGAGACGTAGAGGACTCCTCTCCTAGCCATGTAGGATAGGCGGCCCCAGGGCCCAGGACCCTGGTGGCCCAGGTGGGAGCCACCGCACCCACCCCCTCCTGAGACCCCGCTCATCCCTTGCACCCCTGCCTACACCATCTGACCCACACCTCGCCTCCTCCCTGCCAACTCCTCCTGACTCCCTGTTGGGGGCTGGAGGGGAGCTACAGTCCCGAGTTCTCCGAGAATGTCTAAGGCTGAGGCTGGAAAGCTCAGTCCCAGCGGGATGGGCATCCCAGGGCCTCAGTTTCCCCACTGTCCCAGGGCTGGTGCAGCACTCCAAGGAAGGCTGTCATGACAGTGAGCTCCTCCCCCTCCTCTCTCGAGCCACATGGCCCGGCCTGTGCCACGTGACCCCTTGGGGACCCCCTTGGGACCAGCTGGTCTGGCAAGAGCTTCCAGAACCCTCCTTGGGTTCTGACCCCTGCTGGCCTTCAGCAGGCCCTCTCTCTGGCCCTGCTACCCCGCTAGCGCAGAGGTGGAACGGGGCTCAGGGGGGGTTACTGGGGTCTGTAAAGGGCCCCATGTGTATACATGCGTGTGCATGGAAGCACGTGCCTCCCACGCCTGCAGCGCACCTGGGATGGGGGGTGAGGGGAGAGGAAGGGGATCCTGGGAGAAGAGTCAAGCGCCCGGTGCCCACCGCAGGCTCTAGGAGCAGGCCCGGGGCCCGCCAGCCATGGGCCAGAGCCTCTTTCTGACCAAGAGGAGGCTGGAGCTCCCAAAGTCAGATTCTTCCAGGCAGAAAACACAGAAGCAGCCCCTGACCCTGCCCGGGGACCCCAACCCCACCCCCTCCCCCAGCTCGGTGCAGAGGTGTGTGTGGCACTGGGGCATCTGGGCTCAACTCACCGGCCCCCCACTGGGGTCTCGGATGTAGCCATAGGCGAGGGTCTTGTCGATGGCGAACCCAAAGTCAGCCCTCCGGATGTGGCCCACTACTTGGCCGTTTCTCCAGATGGCCTCCAGGCCGAACATGGGCACTTTTCTGGAAGGAGCAAGAGAGAAGGCTGGGGTCCTGAAGCCCCCAGAGTGGGGACCTGCACGGCCCAGGGCCAAGCCAGCACCCCCAGGATGCCTGCACCTGGGCTCCCGAACGCGCGGAGAGGACCGCAGCCAGGCTCTGATTCGAGCGTCCGCAGACATGCCGCGGGTATTTGGGAAAGGCCCACCTTTCCGCTGGTTTTTGTGGACTTCTGAACAATTTAAAACCTTATGGCCCTGAGGCTTGCTTTCCTCTGCTTGGCCCTCTTTTCCCAGTACGACGCATTATCGAGCAAATGTCCTTTCCTTTCCTACACAGAGGGAGCAGTGTTCACTACACATTGTTTGAGAATTCAGAACAGAAAACACAGAGATGGTCCTGCGGTCGTCCCAGCAGCAGCGCCCGGAGGTAACCGGCCCGCCTGGGAGTGAGTCTTTGCAGACTCGTCCCTCTGGGCGCCTCGCTCATGGCGTCTGTGGAGAGCCCGCCTGTGCCCAGGGCCGTGCCAGGGGAGCCGCTGGCACCTGATGCCGACGTGGCCATGGGTCTGCGTGACAGGGTCCGGGGGCCTCTGGGACCGGCTGAGGGAAGAGGCGGGGACCGACGGGGGCGGGGGTCTGTGGCGATCCTACCCAGCCCTGCAGAGCACGTGCCGGTGGCGGATGAGGAAACAGGCTCGGGGAGGCCCCCCACGTGACCCGGGGCCCAGAGCAGGCAGCAGCTCCCTACAACTCCAGGCGTGTCCTTCGTCAGGACTGGACCTCCCTGGGGGCGGCACTAGGCGAATTTTGCAGCTGGGCAGAGAACACCCGGGCAGGGCGAGCTGGGCCGTGGCGGGGGCTGTCCGAGAAGCTCCTAGATCCAGGCCTCAAGCTGCAGGCGCTTTCCGGAGGTCCAGCGGGCGGAGAGGCTCTGCAGACCCCTGCCCCAGCTCTGTCCCCACACCGGAGCTAAGCTGCTCCCAGGCGGTGAATGGGGAGCCCGACGAGGGCCAGCGTGATGGGAGACCCGGGGGATGACAGCAGGATGACGGCAGGGCGCAGCCCCGCTCCCTCTCTGCCCCCCGCCCCCCTTTGAAGCTCTTGGCACTTCTTCGGATCGCTCCAGAAATCTGGGCGAAGTGGCTCCATTTGGGGCCGCCTGTCAGCAGCACATCAACCAGGCCCGGCCACTGGAGACCGTTGCTCCTCAGAGCCCCGCAGAGCCGTGGCGGGGCTCCCACTGGCCCGGTGGCTGTCATTTCAGGGTCGCTGGGCCCTAGTGGAATCCAGGGACAGCACGGGCCCAGCTCCCGAGGACAGAGCTGAGCGACCTGCTCCAAGCCACCCCTGGGTAGGGAGGGCGTGGGTCCCTGCAGCACGGGCTCTCCTTCTTGTGGCTGAGTCACCCTGTCCCCCAGCACCCAAGGCTCCATTTGGAATCAAGGAGGGTGGCTCTAACCCGGCCGGCCCCGCCCCCACTGGCCACCCCCTGGGCAGCGGGATGGAAGCAGAACACCGGCTGGAGGTCACCGCACAGTGACTGGGATGCTGGGCCCTCGGCCTGGACCCATGCCCGCAGAGGTGGCTCAGCTCACACCTTTCTGTTTCTGAAGCTCCATCTGAGGAGGGTGTGCCCGGCCATGTCCCCTCGGGCTCTGCTGGCCAGACGCAGGACGGCGCACTACTCACTCATCCACCGTGAAACACAGCAGGCGTCGGCGGAGGCCCTCGGCCCGCTGCTTCTCCAGGGCCTCCCGCCCCAGGAAGGGCACGGCTGACTTCAGCTTGCAAGTGAAGGCCAAGCCTGCCTCCAGGGGACTGTCATCAGGGCGCAGGTCGGCGTGCCAGTGCCGGTAGCCTGCGGGGAGGAGAGCCTGGGGTCAGTGCCTGGCAGAGGTGGGGGACGGGGTGGGGGGGCACCCTGCCTGCAGAAGGTCCCCTGGGCGAGCCCTCAGCCTCCGCACTGTCAGCTGAGGGGAGGGACCCGGGGAGCACTGCCCTGTAGCCTTCAGACCTCCCTTCTTCAGCCCAGGCACTGACTCCCAACCCAGCCCTGGCCCCGTCCCAAGGCTGGGCAAGCACATCTCCCATTCGCCCCAAGCACAGGTGTCAGAGACCCCAGCACCGTCCCCAGGCCTTGTGTGGAAGACCAAGTTCATGGGCAGTGCAGGAAGGATGCAGGGGCGGGGGGTGAGGGCTAGGGAAGCAGGCCTGAGGGGGCAGGTGGGAGGCGGAGTGGGGCAGGAAGGGAGTGTGGGTGGGTGACAGCCCCATGCCCGCAGCATGGCTCCGGGCGGCCCACTGGCACCGCGTGGCTCCCGCACACACCTTTCTCGATGCTCAGGGAGTCGATGGCCCGGTACCCGGCGTTGACGAGGCCGTGCTTGGCGCCCGCGGCCATCACAGCCTGGTACACGGCCACGCAGGCTGGCCTGGGCACGTGCAACTCCCAGCCCAGCTCCCCGACAAAGGAGAGCCTCATGGCCCGCACCTGGGGGGACAGGGCATGGCTCAGAGAACCCAGGTCAGGGCCCAGCTCCCACTTACTGGTAGATCGTCCTTTCCGCCACCATTCTCGTTAGCTCGCCCTGGGCCCAGGCCGGCCTGCTCCCACGGCATGGCGTCTCCAAGCACAGAGCTCCAGGCTCTGGCAATCTTTAGGGGGAAGAAGGGGTGTCAATGGGGGAAAGCGGACGCATGGTTCCCAGGCCTCAACTCTTCTCAGTCACTGTGCAAGTGTCCTGGGGCGGCCATACCGAATGACCACTTAAAACAGCAAGAAGTGTGCTGCCTCCCAGTTAGGGACGCTCGAAGCCCTACATCCCGGTGTCAGCGAGCTGTGCCCCCACCGGCAGCTCTGGGAGAGGGTCCTTCCTGCCCCTTCCAGCTTCTGGGGGCCGCGGTGCTCCCTGGCTGGTGGTCATTTCCCTCCATTCTCTGCGCCACGTGCCTTCTCCTCTGTGTCCGTGTCTCCTCTACTTTCGTCTCTGATCAGGACACTTGTCACTGGAGTCAGGACCCACTCCGATCCTAGATGATCCCATCTCAAGATTCAAGGTCAATCCCATCGCAAAGCCAGCAAGTTCCAGCTAAGGCCACACTCACGGGTTCTGGGCAGGGCTCGGGATGCAGACAGCACCACAGTGACTTTGGTGAGTCCCCTGGACTCCCTCTGGCCTCAATCTCCCCACCTGTAAATGGGGTCAGGAGCCTGGCTTTGCAGGTTTCAAGAAGCTCCGAGGGGCGTTTGCGAGCCAGTCCCTGGGAGGCGGGTGGTACGGCCAGCGGCCGACCATGGCTGTACCCCGTGCGTTCAGAGGCATCAAGAGAGGAAGCAGACAGGGGCTGAGTCGTCCCTGTGATTGCTCCCCAGCATGGTCAGCCTCGGCCAGACGCGGGGCTCTGAAGACAGACCCAGCCTCTGTCCCCGGGACCCAGGATCTTAGAAGGACTCAGCCAGAAGCATAAGCCAGTTCCGTGGCGACCACATCGAAGGTGGGCCAGGGCTGGGAGGGAAGGCACCTGCCTGGGACAGGCCCGGCTGCGAGGTTAGCAGAGTCTGGGACTGCAGAGAGCCCTTCCAGGAGCGCTGGGACCAGGGCACAGAGCTGAGCGAGCACATCGGGGAGGGCAAGACACAAAGGCCTGCAGCAAGCTGGAAGGACCTTATCATCAGGCTGCAGCATTGTGAGAGCTGGGCCCAGGGGCCCGCAAAGGACCACGGGCCCCCACCCCCCCCCAGAGATGACAATGCTGTTTACATGGTGTTCCTGGGCTAAGTTCTGCATGCACGCCCTTCTCAGCCCCCCACAGAGGCAGAGACCCATGTAAATAACATCCAGGGGACGAAGAAAACCAGGGGCACCGTGCCCGGCCTGAGCACAGGCATCTGGGTGCGCAACCAGGCCAGCAGCAGCACGGAGGCCACAACCAGCAGGGGACACGACTCCCTGCCCCAGGGCTGATGGCCAGGACTTGTCCCCACCTAGTCGGTTTACTGACATGTGATTTACACACCCGGAGATGGGTGTCTGCTTCCTGGCCTTCAGGTGAGTCCTTGAACCCACCGTGTCCCCACAGGACAGCCCCAGGTCTGTCCTTGAAATAAAAGGGACACGGAAAAAAGAGCGAAGTGCAGGGCTCACCGAGACGGAGGAGCCATAAGTCCTGTGCAGCTCCAGCCCGAGGCTGTCTACACAGGAGGGGGCGGAGGCCACTCTCCCCAACACAGACCCGGCTCCTTCTAAAGCTGACACTGCCCACGTTGCTACTGAGGGGCTAGATTCTGAAAGCTTTTGAAACAGTGACCATTTGCTCTGAGTTGCCATTTGCCCAGGCCTCTCAAAAAACTCAAAATTGACACAGAAAATGTACTGTTGACATTTCCCTGCTTCCCTAGTGCAAGCCGTGGGCCCCTGACAAAGATTGCCTTGTCAACGGGGTTCTAATTTTAGACAGCCCACGGAGGAGCTTGGGGCTCAAAGCCAATCTCATTTTGAAACAGGAAAAATCATTTTTAAAGCTCACCCATTAATGGCCCAGGATTGCAGGTTCATGTCAGACACACATGCTCCCAGTTAAGTGAGAGGGTCAGCACTGGGGCTCAGCTTGAATTTACCAGTGAGACAGAGGAGGACGGAGCTATCCCAGGCTCTTCCACAGCTCCCGGGAGCCCCACGGGGCTGGGGCTGACAGGCCTGGCTCTCTATTGCACCCCTGTGCTTGGGCCCAGCACACAGTAGGTACTAAAGAAAATACTTCCTGAATGATGGAGGAAAAGAGAGGCAGATGGACCTCTGCTTCTGGCAAAGTGAGGGAAAGAGTCTGGGGAATTCCAGGTGCCTTTCAATGTTCACAGAGTTACTGGTTCTTGAGACGACTTGCATTTGTCTCTGCTAAAGCAGTGGAGTCAGGGGAGTCCTCTTCTCTTCTGAACAAGGACATGTAATAAAGGGGTAAAGCTGAGAATGAGGATATCTGGAACATGGGCTCTCGGTCAGCCAGACCCACGTGGGTCAACCTCCCCCCGCCTCCGTGCCCCCATCTGATGGATGGATGAGCCAGTACTTGGGATCATCAAGTTCATGGGAAGCATGGTGTCTGATACAGTCAACTGCCAGTAAAGACTGGGCTGTATTGACTTTAAAGGCAAGCCCCAAACTCAGGCAACCCCCCTTGAAAAACAGAGCCTCTGTCTCTCTTACAGAAATCACAGGCCCTAGTTTGAGTAACAAAATAACGGAAGGTCATGAGAAAGGGCCTTAAAGCAGGTTTTATTTAAACCCTTTTCTCACCTTGAAGACCCCCCCAAAATATTGTTGGAATTTATAAATCATTCAGCTCAGCTGCAAGATAGAAATCAACATACAAAAATCAATGGCATTTTTCTACCTTAGCAATGAATAGTCCAAAAAGGAAGTTTTTTTTTTCAAAATTCCACTTATAATAGTATCAAAAAGGATAAAATACTTAAAAACAAAGCTAACTATGGAGGTGGAAGACTGCTATGCTGAAGACTACAAAACTTTGCTGAAAGAAATGAAATATGATACAAGTAAATGGAAAGACATCCCATGTTCATGGATTGGAAAACAATATCATTCAGATGCCAATGCTACCCAAAATGATGTACAGATTCAATGTATCCCTATCAAAATTCCAGGGGTACTTTTTTCAGAAATAGAAAAGTCCATCCTAGCATTCACAGTGAATCTCAAGGGACTTCAAATAGCCAAAACAATCTTGGAGAAGAGTAAGGCTACAGGACTCTCAGTTCCTGATTTCATAACTTACTACAAAGATCCCATAATCAAAACAATGTGGTACTGACATCAAAGCAGACAAATAAATCAGTGGACTAGAAAAGAGAGCCCATGAATAAACCTTCATGTATATGAAGATCAAGTGATCTTCAACAAGGCTGCTGAGCCCAGTCAAGAGGAGAAGAGACAGTCTCTTCCATAAACAGTGTTGGGAAAACTGGATATCCACAGGCAAAAGAATGAAATTGGACCCTTATCTTGCACCATATACAAAATTCAACTCAAAATGGATTGAAAACTTAAGTGTAAGTCCTAAAACTATAAAACTCCCAGGAGAAAATGGGGGAAAGCTTTATGGCATTGGACTTGGCAATGACTTCTTGGGTATGACACCAAAGGCATGGGCAACAAAAAGCAAAATTAGTCCTATGGGATCACATCAAACATGAAATATGAACAATTCTGTGTATCAAAGGAAACGGCCAACAGTGAAAAAACAACCTACAGAGTGGGATAAAATATTTACTTATCACATAGCTGATAAGGGATTAATACCAAATATACATAAAGAACTCCTACAACTCAACACCAACAAAACGCATAACCTGGCTAAAAAATGAGGAAAGGACTTGAATTGATATTTCTCCAAAGATGATATGTAGATGACCAATAAGTATAATGAAAGGATGATCATTATCCCTAATCATTAAAGGAAGGCAAATCAAAACCACAATGGGATATGATCTCATACTCATTAGGATGGCTACTATAAAAAAAAACACAACAAAACAAAAAAACAAGAACAGAAAATAATCAGTGTTAGCAAGGATGTGGATAAATTTGAACCCTTGGGCCCAGCTGGTGCAACTTCTGAGGAAAACAGTATGGAGGTTCCTCAAAAAGAACATGAAAACTAGAATGAGCACATGTCCAGCAACTCTACTTCTGGGTAGACACCCAAAAGGACTGGAAGCAAGATGTGGAATCCATATCTGCCCACCCATGTCACAGCAGCATTATTCACAATGGCTAAGAGGTAGAAGCCGCCCCACTGCATCCACTGAGAGAGGAATAGATAAACAAAACAGGGTCTATCCACAGAATGGAATATTCTTCAACTATTACAAGGAAGGAGATCCTGTTCATCCTCCTACAACGTGGATGAACCTCGTGAACATGCTGTTGAGTGAAGTAAGCCAGACACGGAGACAAATCCGAATCCAAATTCCACTCCCATGCAATTAAATTAGTCAAACTCATAGAGACGGAAAGTAGACGGTTGGCTCCCAGCAGTCGGGGGAAGGACGAATGGGCGTTGTTGTTTAATGAGTACAGAGTTTCAGTTTTGCAAGATGAAACATTTCTGGAAATCTTTTGCACGACAACACGAATACAGTTAACATTACTGGACTACGTGCTTAAAAACGGTTAAAATGGTAAAAACAGAACACTCTTTTCTCTGTGGATGGGCACCTAAAGCCCAGGACTGGGTGATTTGCACTCTCTTGATGTTTGGGACACCAGGAGCAAGGGAGCGGCAGATGCTGACACGAAGGTGAGGGGCCAGCCACCTACAGAAGCAGCAGGCGCCACGGCGGCTGAGAGCGGGGGCCCGGGTTTGAAGCTGAGTCCCCAGGTTGCAGCCCTAGTGGCTGACCTCCCTCTGAGTCTCTTCCGCAAGCCCTGTGTGATAATGGTGTGTCCTTCAGAGGCTCCTAGGAGCACTGAACAGAATCATCCCCATAAAACCCCAGGCAGGGTGCTCACCAACCGTGAGGCGGTGCTATGGGCGTGTCCGTTTTACAGACAAGGAACTGGGAGCTCAGGGGCGTGCAGGCACTCGCCTCAGGCCCACCGAAGTCCTGGGAAATGTTTGCTAATCAGCTCCGGTGGCCACGGTGGCCTTCTGCAGCACATACCCCCTTGTGGCCGATTTCAGGCCCCTGACAATTTCAGCTCCACTCACGGGTCTTCCTAGAGACAGCCCTACTACTCTCCTGCGGGGACGAGTGCGTTGCAGCCACTCGGAGGAGGCCGACGACCGAGAAGCGGCCGTGCAGGGCTCAGCCAGGCTTTCCAACAGTAGCACACGTGCACAAAGCCGGAAGATGCACGCTCCCTGCCCTACACTGACTCACTCTCACTTGACTATTTTTGGGTGGTTGGATTTCAGTAAAATTTTGGTGCTCGGGTGTTAGTAAGATGTGATTCAGGAGCTCGAGCCCGAGCTTGGTGCCTCGCTGTGCCCCCACCAGCTGTCCGCGAACATGAATCCAGGGACCGCTGGGTCACCACCACCCGACTCGGATCAAAAGCCGCGCAGGTGCCCGGGGCAGGGGAGGCCATGTGGCCCCCGGGGGACGCCCTGGACATGTGCATCAGCAGAACAAGCCTGCAGTGCTCCTTTCTGGCTAAATATCGCAAGAGGGCTCAAGCAGACGCACTCCCAGACGCGGGCCAGCGCGCTCGACCTTTCCAGAGCACTTTAGCTCATGGCAGTTTTACAAGTTTCCAGGCACGTGGTTGTGACACACCAGGCACATCCTCCAACTCAGTCATCTCTTAGATAAGTCAGGATCCCAGGGCCCCCGGAGGCAGCGGGACGGGCACATATCTGAGCTGGGCAGCCGCTCTGCAGCGGTCTGGTGCCCTGAATCGACAGGAAATGGGGGGACTTGGGGGGGGGGTAAAGCTGGCGACAGGTTCAAGAATCTTCATGTTTCAAAGACCCCGGAGGCCTGAGACATCCTTGATTCTAATCACCTCTGCTAGCAGGATGTGCAATTCCCCCCAGGGCTCTGGTCCAGAAGGCAAGCGCGAGGTGCTCGTAAATGTGAAGAAGGTAATCACCGCGGTAAAGATGGCAGTGATGGTCCTTGTTGGGGGGGGCAGAGCGGAGGCAGCAGTGAAGGTGGTGGGGGTGGGGAGGCTGGGGGGGAGGCTGGTGGTGCAGGCAGGGGTGGGGAGGACTAGAAGCTGATTTCCAAGAAAAGATTAAAGAAAAGGTACGAAGTTCCAGCCACATGTTGAGAACTTGACTCTCTCCATAGACGGACCCTCAGGGTTTCTCTTCCAGGCCCCGGGCGCCGGATCGGCTGCAGACCCCCCACTACGCTGGGCAGTGGAAAGCACTCCTCCCCAGCCAGCCGCCGCTGGGACCCCAGGTTCCGAGGCACAGGCCAACGCTGCGGCTCGTCCCTGAGAGACGTCCCTGAGAGACGGCCGTCTACCCCACAGAGCAAGACAGGGCTGTCGCCTCGGAGTACCCGGCGCTCCTGCAGGGCTGCGCCCCATCCTGGAGGAACTTCTGGGATCTCCAAAGCCCGGAGCCATCCAAACTCACTCCAGCCATGCCTTGACCTGGCACTTTCTGGGCAGGAAGATATGCCTGTCCCCAGGGGGCATCGTGAACGGTGGCTGCGGCCACGCGGGTTCCTCCGCTGCCCACAGCCACCTGGCCTCCCAGGGCCTCGGCAAATCCGCACAGCTCCTAGCGCGGGACTTCAGGCGGCGGCTAACGGCACACGCGGGCGCCGTGAAGGCGCAGGAGGCCTTGCGCGAGGCTCTGTAGGGAGGCCTGAGCCTCCAAACGGCAGGAAAACCACGCCGGTGGGAGAACATTCCGTCCTGAGCTCATGGGCCTCGTGGGCCACAGCGAGCGCGTCACACTGTCGGGAGAAGAAACTCAGTTTCCTTTTGAACTGAAATTGATTTTCAGAAGAAAATCACTTGACCACTGTGCCTCGTGCTGAGCTCGGCGCCCGGCGTCTGCTGCTGTCCTGAGGGACCCCCTGACCCAGGCCGAGGCGCCAGGAACACCACGTCTCCCTTGGTCTCCACGCGGGGAGAGCTCTTCCCACCGGGAACCTCGCTGGCCTTGAGGCCAACACGTGGGAGGTAAGGACATCTGGTCAGCTGGCTGCCAAGGGGACAATGTCCCTCCGCCCCCTGTTCTTCCTCCAGGAATGCAGGGCTCACGGAATCTTGGGGTGTTGCTGTGAAACAAGGACAGCACTCAGCCGGGGACGCCACTCGGCCAGGGTCATCTGGGCTGTGCGTGTGGGTCAGTCCCCCTACCTCGGCCGGGTGCAGTCTGGGCTCTGGCCCTCATCATTCCATGCACTGCGACCAGGGGGCCTTGCTGGCTACACAGGCACACATTCCTCTCCTGCATCTGGTTGGCTGGGATCCAGTTACCTCCCATCAAACTTGGCCCAGCCCGCCCTCCGGCCCCAGCGCCTCGTCATACGGCGGGATACGGCGCCAGGATGTGCTGAAGCCGGGACAACAGATTATCTGGGAGAATATGAAATCCCCCCGGACTGAGAGGGAATTCAGCCTGTCTGCACAGATTCATGAGACAGCACAGAAAGCATTTTAGATATTGTCTAGGCTTTGCGCTGCAGGTGGGGAAACCGAGGCCAGGAGAGGCAGTCCCAGAAGGTCAGGGCGGGACTAGAAGCCAGGCCTACAGGCCCCCAGCTCTGCCGAGCACCCGGCTGACTTTGTCCCTGACCCTCGGATTCCGTGCTGACCCAGCTCCCACCTCCCCGCCTGCCTGAGAGGCCACCACGGGGCTGGGGACAGCCCAGATCCCACAGCCTGCGGCCCTGTCCGGCGGACTTCCCCACCCCTCTTACTGGCCAGTGAATGGCGAAGCCCTGATGTCCTAGGTTTGGACCATCCATCATGGGAGGTCAGTAAAACCCGTAACACCAACACCGAGAAAACTAAGTCTGCCCCATTCTGCCCATGTTGCCCCGGCCCTAGGGAGAAGGTCGTGTCCAGAGATAGGAGTCGGCACATCTGGGGGCGCCAACCTACCACACCATCAGCTGCATTCCATCCTGCCCTCGTGGCCCTCATCTCCAGGACCTGGGCCCGCCGGGGACTCCCAGCACCCTAGGGCAGGACGGGTCCCTCCCAACAGGCCACAGAGAGCAGGCAGCCGTGACCTGACCTCCAGAGAGCAGCAGGGAGGAGGAGGAGGAGGGATAAGCCGAGGGGTGTGCAACTCTGCCGGGCGCCGGGGCTGGGTTCTGCAAAAAGATGCTTCAGCTGAGCACTGACCCAACTGCCCAGCCCCCCAGGGGCCCCACAGCTTCCGAGAATAGGAACGCAGGCATGATCCTGCAGGACAGTGAATCCGTGTGCTTGCAGATCGGCTCTTCTAAGGGGTAAGGTGGCGTCGCCCCGGCCCAGGGCGCTGGTTGGCTCAGTCCCCTGCGGGGAACTGCGAGGCATTTCTAGCTGGGCAGGGGAGAGGAAGGAGTCTCTGCGGGCCACCCTGGGGCATGCATTCCTCTAGTCCTGCACGGGGGACCCCCGTCCCAGGGCAGAGCCCCTCCCCACCCAGCACAGGCACAGTGGCTGTCCAGTCTTGCCAGGACTCCGGTCTCGCTCCTGTGACCATGTTCCCGGCCGCTGCGGGGTAGGCCATGCTGTGGCGTCCTTGCTGCCCCACCCCTACCCCAGCCGGGCCGTGAGCCCCGGGAAGGCGGGGGTCCACCTCTTGCACCCCAGAGCCTCCGGGTCCGGCTCAGGGTCCGGCACCTGGGGGCTCCTCGCCAACGGGCCACATGGGGGGTGTGGGGACTGGGGAGGGCGGAGGTGGGAAGAGGATGCTCAGCACTGGGAATGGGTCCAGTAGTTTAGGCTAGAATGCCAGGGCTCAGGCGAGAGCCTGGATTGGGCCAAAGTGAGCCAAGGGTGCAAGTCTCCCGCAGGCGGGACCCGCTTAGGAAGCACTGCACTTTTGCACGCACTGCCCCCCAGAAGGCTGGGACAACACCGGGCACGGGGAGGACACAGCAAATGCCAAAAGATGGGCAAGAACACCGTGTGGAATGACTGGACAGCCAGGACTGTGCACCTGGGACCCCTGCCTCGGGTCAGTAATCAGTCATAAAAGGACCACCGTCCGTGGGGAGCTCATCACCGGGCTATTCCCAGGACAAGGAGGGTCCAAGCATGGCCGCTGCTCAAGGCACTGAGAGGAACACACGGCTTTTCAAAGTGGTTCTCGGAGAATCTTTAAAGGGACCAGAAAACTGTTACAGCGGGGCGCCTGGGGGGCTCAGTCGGTTCAGCATCTCCCTTCGGCTCAGGTCACAATCCTGGAGTCCTGGGATGGAGCCCCACATCGGGCTCCCTGCTCAGCGGGAAGACTGCGTCTCCCCTCCCTCTCCCCCTCCCCCGTGTGCTCTCCTAACACTCTCTCAAGTGAATAGATAAAAATCTTAAAAAAAAAAAAAAAAACCAACAAACTGTTACAACCACCGTCAGAGAATAAAACCAGGTGCGCAGACGGTAAGCGGATGGTCCTGCTTCTGTTTTAAATTTCATGGACCGAGATTGGGGAAAGAAGGTTCCGTGAGGCACACTGAACTGCTAGCCTGGGCTGGGCTGGGTCCCGCAGGGGCACAGGACTCTCTTCTCCTTGGTCTTGGCTTACAAACGTTCCCAGTGTTCCCAGCGAAACACTGATGCCCACCGTCTCTCCAGCCGGACCCCGGCATCTCGTGCGCCGCCCCCCCGCCCCGTGCCATCAGGCCAGCATGGAGAGAGGAAGGCTCAGAGAAGTCAAGGTCGCACCCGAGGGTCACGCTGAAAGTGAGCTTTGCTTCCAGGCCCCCCCGCCCTCTTCACCACCGTGCCACACGCTTATCATTGCAAACCGAACATTTGTTCACAAAGTAATAAAATACTTTTTGACAAAGCCAGGAAGCCTGCTCCAGAGGAGACAGGCGAGGCAGCCCCAAGGGTGTCCTGCACCCTGACCCGGGCACCCCAGGGCACCCTCACTTTGTGTCTGGGCCGCCTGTTACCTAGGGAGCAGGAGGCAGCTGGAGCCCACTGGCCCTGAAGAAGTCCCGTCCCAGGTGCCTCATTGGAGCGGCTCCTACGTGGTCCTCTCTCCCACTAACCCCAAGCCACAGGCAGGCCGAGCAGACACCAAGCCTCGAAACCCTCCTTCACACTTCCACAAGCCAGAACCCAGTCCCCGTGGGAGCTCACAGCCCAGCTGACGTCAGGGCCTGCAGGAGGCCGCCTGGGGCCTGGGGTTGCGCTGGGCCACTCTCTCAAAACACCACCGTCTCTGGTCCTGGCAGGCAGCTCTGCACCAGGGAGGCAGGAAACAAGCTAGACAGAGATCCCCCCACCCCACCCCAGCTTCCTGTCCCTGAGCTCCCTCCGGAGAGGGAAGGCAGGAACAGAGCCCGGCCGGTGCTCCCCGGCTCTGTGGAGTCCCCCCACCGCTCTGTCTGTCCCCCCACCGCCGGCAAGCCCTCACCGACCTTGGTGCGCACCGCTACTCGCTAACAGGCCCAGGCTAACAGGCCCCAGGCCTGATCCTGCGGGCCAGGATCCCACTCCTCATCAACATTCCTTGGCACTTTCCCACCAGGCCCCCGACAAACACAGAGACGTGAACAAGGAGAGGATCCCCAGCCCGGCTGTCTGTCCACCCGCCCTCTGATGGCCACGCCCGTTTTACTGACATGTAGTGGTGGGCTTTCCTGTTGGGCTAGCTGAGGGGCCTCGGGCAGACCTGCACCCTCTCTGAGCTCAATCTCCAACATCACGAGCTGCTGTGGGACCTGGGAGGCCCCGGGCACGAGCCCCGCCAGCCCGACCGCCACGCGGGACAATCCCAGACCAGCCCCCACCCCCCCCGGTGGGTCTGCACCCTGGGGACACTTGCTCGTGTCTGGACACATTATGGTTGTCACGGGGGTGCTGCCAGCATTGAATGGGTGGAGGCCAGAGATGGGCCAATACCGCACGGCGCCCGGGACGGCATCCAACACAGATCTCCTCTAACACCCGCAGCCCCGAGGCGGAGAAACCCCGTCATGGAACCTTCATGTCACTGGGGAGACGATGAGGAGCCTGCGTGTGCTGTGGGCTCGGGGCAGCGCCCGGCGCCTGCAAGCCCCGGCACATGGCGGCCAAGGGCACCTTGATGCCTGCTCTCACCCTTGGCCTTGGGGAGTCAGATCGGAAATGAGGCCGCTTAACCGCCGACAAGGATGCGCACGGAGGGGCTGACCTCGAGCTGGCCCCGGCCTGGCCCCTGGTCTCCGAGGAAGCTTCCAGCCCCAGCCGGGTCCAAGGGGCCTGATATCATCCACTGTTCCTTGGGTCCCGGGACCTGGACTTTCTGGGGCTGGAGGCGGGGGGAGCATGCGCCCCACTCCAGGAGCTGCCCCTCCGCCTCCCACACCCACTGTGCGGCGCAGACGGGGCTGGGAGAACACCAGGGAAGGACAGGCGTCTCCTCAGAGGGCCCGGAGCTCTGCTGTCCCCAGCCCTGTTGTGTCTTCACCCGAGAGGCCATGCCCTGGGCCTCCGAGGAGCGGGAGGCTGCGGGCGGCTGTGCGGGTGGCAAGGCCGAGGCTGTGTTTCCCGGCGGGAGCCCAGGAGCACCCGCAGGAGCCATGCACTGGGCAGACCACTGCGGTGGGGGGCGGGACGCCTGACTGGGATCCATCACCCCCTGAGCTCTGAACAGGAGCGGCAGGAACGTCGAGGGGAACAGAGGCTCAGGGAAGTCAAGAGACTGGCTCCCAGGCCCGAGCCCCAGCACGCCGCTGCCGCCCACAACCCAGGAGACAGCCAGGGGATACCTACCAGGTGCCCGGCCGCTCTCACCAGCTTGTGGGTGGAAAACGGGAACGCCTCATTGCTCAGGTCTGCGTCAAGCACCTCCTGGAGAATGGCCCGGCTGTGAGCAAGAACCAAGTCGATTAGTCAGTCAGTCAACAAACACCGGCTGAGCACCCCTGGGCACAGGCCCCAGGGCAGGAGGCGCTGGGGATGCGGCCGTGAGCAGGACGAGCCCTGTCCTCACAGAGCACACCGACAACCACAGGGTCTTCATGAAGTCACAGCACAATGAACACGAGCCAAAAATATAGTCTGTTAAAAAAGCCAGGACCAGTGATGGGGGCGGTGAGCCCTGCCTGTGGGGACAGCAGAGTGACCTGAGCTCCCCGCCCCAGGTCCCACGAGCAGGAGGCTGGCTTGGGAGCTCCCCGAGGGCAGAGGCGGCCCTCCTCACCTCTCCCACCTGGCCACCACAGAGTCCTGCTCTCACACTCACCAGCTTCCCTGAGGCCTTGCTGGGCCCAAAGCCCTCAGTATCCATGGAAACCCTCACTTCCTGGGCACCATGCCAGCTGGCCTCCCTCCAGGCCTTCGTTCACTCCTTGGCATACCACCCAGGCCCTCTGCCTCTGTTTAAGCTTTTGTCACCCTTCAGGTCTTGGTTCAGCTGCCACCTCCTCCAGGAAGCCCTCCCTGACACCCTGAGTTTGGGTCAGGTGCCCTTTATGTGGGTCGTGAAGCTATGACACATTTCCCAACAGGGTACCTCTCAGATGGGTTGTACTTGCCCCCCAAACCAGGTGCTCTGTGACAATGGGGCTCCTCTCCCAACGTGCCTGGCACAGGGGACACACGGTAGATAGAACTGACCGACAGCTGCCCAGCTCTATGCCCAGGGCGGGCTCCCCGTTGGCAGGAGACAGCCCCGCACAGGGGTACCGGCGAGAGCTGGGGCTGCAGGATAACGTTGCTCAGAGAGCTGCGCGCCCTAATTCCACCCCCCGGGGCTGGAGCTGCCCACCCACGCCGGCCCAAGGTGTCCAGTGTTCTACAGGCTGCCAGGCCCTTATGTAACACACGCCCCCGGCACCCACGTGGTGCCAACCCCCACAGAACCCATCCCCAGTCTCCCCTGGGGCGGCCGGTGTCTTCCCAGCCCATGTCCCTGCAGGGGAACGAGCCTGGAGCTGCCGCCCGGGCTGAGGGCTTGACGGGGCTCAGCAGCGCGGGAGCGGGGGGGAGTGGAAGGATGGCTAGCTCTGGGTGCCCATCTATGGCCTGTGGGGCACACAGGTCAGCAGAACTGACGCAGGAGGCTGTCCCTCCACCAGGGAGGCAGCAGGCGGCGCTGGAAGGCACGGGCGGGAGATGCCAGTTCCCGCCCTGGCTCCCGGGGACAACGATGCCTCCTCCCAGGGCCCTCATGAGCCATCACTGAGAAACTGTGACAGTGACCGTTCACTTCTGCACGGTCCGACCAGCCACACGTGGCCACTGGAGTTTAACTGAATTAAAATTAAATATTCGGTCTGGCCAGACACGTGCCAAGGGCCTGACCTGCGGTCCACCATACTGGCCCACCCAAGTGGGAGCCCTTCCAGAGAGTTCTCCTGGACAGCAGGTCACTCAGCACGGCCCACGGGCCGGGAGCTGACAACTGCAAAGCTCTAGCCCCACCAGCTGGGCCGGCGAGGCGCACACTCGTGCAGGCACACGGCGCTGTTGGTGAAGGGGAGGAGGCTCCGAGCGGGAAGTTAAGGAATTACCGGGGGAATGAGGCAGCTGTCACCGGCCGCCTGGAGCCACTGCTAATGAGGCAGAGGAGGCTGGCCCGTCCCCTGTCCCCTCGGGGCCCTGCCTTGATCTGGCTGCCCACACCCTCCCTCCCCTGCCTACCTACCACCACCACACTAAAAATAGCCCACTGCCCACTAAGGGCCCAGCGGCGAGGGAGGGGAGGCTTTCCCGGAGCTGGCCAGGACCCCCGGCCCCGTTCTGGAGCAGACGGGAGCCAGCTGGCCCGGGGAGAGACGAAAACCACCCCACCGTTGCCCAGTTCCTCCCTTCCTGGCTCCACATGGTCGCTCCCACCCAGCGGTCCTGCAACCCACCCTCGGGTCCACCGGAAGCACCACGCTGCCAGCCATAATGGTCAGTTTCTGGTCCTCGTCCCCTTGGACCCACTGATCATCGCTCCCTCCTCCAAGTCTTGGCTTCCCTGGCCCTTGAGGCTCCTCATGCACCTGCTGGCCTCCTCCCCAGCCTGGCATCAGAGACCCTGTTACAGCCCCAGTCTCACCATGTCTCTGCTCTGCTCAGCCCCCCTCACTCAGAGAAACAGTCCCTGGACTATAGGCTCTCACCTCCTCTGCTCTCCGAGTGCACCTCCAACCACCCTGCTCCAGCCAGCCTCACTGCTTTTCCTCACACACACGGGCACACCCCCGCCACAGGGCCTTTGCACCTGCTGTTTCCTCTGCCTGGAACCCCCTCCCTCCAGAGAGCTCCGAAGCCTGGTCCCTCACTTCCTCCAGGGCTTTGCCCAAATGCTCCCTTAGTGGACACTGGTCAAACATCTAAGAGAAGCCGATCAACATTCAAGTAGACGACCTGCTCAGATTCTACACATTCTTTCAGCGAGCACGTCCCACCTGTCCACCGGGCACCCCAGAGCAAGGCCCACACAAAAGCAGCGACAACACAGCCTGGAAGGGGACGTTGGCCTGTCCAGGACCCAGCTGGGGAGCTGCTGGCTTGGTCAGCTCTAAGGCACCTGGGAAATGGTCTGAGCATGCAGCTTGGGGCCCATTCTTCCCTCTCAGTAGCCAACGTTGCCCATCACTTTTCGGGAATACATTCTTTCTCTGATGTGGGTCCCTCCTCCCCTGCCTCCTCCCGCGCCCCTCCCGTCTGGCAGGGTCCATCACTCAAGAGGTGTCTCCCCCACACCGCTGCACACCTGGGCTGTGGGGTCAGTGAGGGGACAGCCAGGCCAGGTGCAGCGTGGTGTGGAGGGTCTGTAACCCCTCAGGAAGGGCCAGTGCTCAGGGCCTGCAGCTTTCTGACAGCTTGCGGGGAGCCCGTGCTTGGCCACCCTGAGACTCACTAGCTGCATCATCCTACCTCTCTGTGCCTTTCTTTCTTCACCGAAAAGAACAAGAACAATTAGAACCACCTCCAAGGGCTGTGATCCTCGCGAGAGGCCCGCATAGGGTCTGGAAAATCGCAGGAGCACGCTTGATGGCTGTTTACACGAACGTTCCTCCCCACTGGTGTCCTGCCCCCGAGTCCCCTCCCCGAAGCCCCACCGGAGGAGGGATCCTTCCCGAGGGCACAGCTGCTCGGGCGCCCCGTTGCCTGGGTCCCCTCTGTGGCCCCACGCACAGCCCACAGCTGAGGACCTCGCAGGCTTGGATGCCTCGTGGGTGGGAATGCAGCTCAGCAAAGACAGAACGAATGAGTCACCGGGTCACCCATTCGCAGGTCTAATCACTGGAGGTGATCACGGAGGCGTCTGGGCCCGGGGCGGGGTGGGCAGTGGCCTCCATGCCCTACTGTTCTCCGCCCCGGTAGGAGGTGGAACGCCAGCCTGGCTGTGCCCACTTTGAGCTGGCATCAGCAACCCGCAGCCTGTATCAACGACCCAAAGACCCGCTCCCCTCAACACACATACACAGGCCCTTCTGCGACCCCTAAGCCCTCAGATGCCGAGTTTGCCGTACGGTTGAGTCTGACGTTCACATTAGGGGCTTCTCTGAATTCCAGTGCTTGGAAAACGATTTAGCCAGTGTGGCGTGTCTGGGTTCACCAGAGCATCCCATCCCGGACCCTCAGTGCTCCCGCCCACAGGATGCAGTCGGAGGGACCCGGGGCTGGGTCCCCGGGGCCGCGCGCCCCACCGCTCCTCACCTGGCCGGGCCCTGAATGCTGACCATGCCCAGGTCCTCGGAGCTGTCGATGAGTTGGCACCGGAATTTCTGATCCTGCAGGACCGTGCTGATGTGAGCCCAGTTGTGCTGGGCCACAGCCCCGCCCACCGCCAGGTAGTAGCCGTCCCCTGCAAGAGAGGCACAGACTCAGGGCCGGACGGCAGGACGGGGCTGGGGGGAGGGCAGCGAGGCGCCGCCTGAGGCCTCTGGCTTGAGGACATATTTGCTCTTTTCTGGAGAGTGAACAACACAAGGCAGAGTGCAGGGACCCTCCCGGGGGCCCAGGCTTCTTCGGGGGGGGGGCAGGGGTTGGGGGCCAGGCTGTAGAGACCCCCAGGGCTGCACATGCCGAGGGAGCACTTTTCTGGGACAGTCTGAGGCTTTCACCCACTTCTCAAAGGGCTCCTGATCCAGGAGAGGGGAAGGCTGCTCCGTCTAGTGTCTGTGTTGGGCAGCCGTCAGGGAGTCTCTTTTCCTCTCTGGCTCTCATTTCCCTCCATGGCCCCTGGTCTCCAGGTCCCCCCTTGGCCGTAACAGGGCTTGCTGGGGCCAGGCACCGGGCTGGGCTTTAGAGGCAATACCCCCTTGATTCCTGGGGTGCTTGGGTGGCTCAGTCCATTAAGTGGCCGCCTTCAGCTCAGGTCATGATCCCAGAAACCTGGGATCGAGCCCCATGTTGGGCTCCCTGCTTAGCAAGGGAGTCTGCTTCTCCCTTTCCCTCCAGCCCTGCTTGTGTTTTCTCTCTCTCTCTCTTCCTCTCTCTCTCAAATAAATAAAACATTTAAAAACATATATCCCCTTGATTTCCCCCAGAAGGCTGATGCTCGTCACCACCCCAGGGTTTCAGAAAAGCAGACTGAAGTTCATGGAGGTCACATGATAGAAAATGAGACTCTGTCCGGCTCTGAGTCATGGCCTGGGCCACACTGCCCCCTGGGTAGGGGTGAGTGGAGGGCGGCCCCTTGGCCCAGCATGCTGGGAGAGCCACCGCCCTGGGGAGCCGGGACCTGGGGCTGTGTGACTTCCGGCCCATCACACAGCCTCTCTGAGCCTCTATACACCTCGTCTGCAGGCTTGCCCTGGTCACCCCCGCACCACTTCTGGGAGGAACCAGGGGAAGTGGGCCTGGGGGTGGGGGTCTCCTTCATCTCAGCTTTCTCGGTACCTCCCCTGGCACCTGGTCTCTCTCCTTCCTTCCTTCTTAATCCTGACAGGGCCCCCCCCCTCAGAGCAGTGGTGTCCGGGCGACCCCAGAGCTCCCCGCCGCTTCTCCACCTGCACGGTGGGAACGTGACTGGAGCTGGTCTCTGGGCCAGGTGTATGCGCCATCATGGGAGGGGCTCCAGGGAGGGGCCCAGAGCCGGAAGCAGGGCTGCATCTGCCCTGGGAGGCATCCTCTTCTCAGGGTCCTGCGTGGCAGCCACTTCTCTCAGCCCTGGACACTGTTGGCTCTGGGTATCGGTGCCCCCAGGCCCAGCGCCTGCCCCTGACCTGGATGTAGCTGGTGGGCACCAGTGGAGACGACCAGGGGGCTCCTGAGGCTGGAGAATCCTCCTAAGTGCCCTCTTCTGGCCCTTCCCAGGGGCTCCCCCACAGCTGTGGGGCAGCCCCCTCCATGATTAAACAGTAGGCACGCTTTACTATCTCCTGGCAAAGGAAGGTGCCACTGGTGGCCGAGGGATGCGAATGAAGGGGCATGGGGCCTCTCTCCCTCTCCAAGATCACCTGCTGCTGGAGCTCTCACGGGAGGTTTCTGGGGGCTGGGCTGGGGCCACCAATAGAAGCTTGTCACTGGGGCCCTCCTCCCTCTCCGACCCCGCAGGTGAAGGAGCAGAAGCAGGGGCTGCGGTCCCCACTGTCCTCCTCCCCGCCTCGTCCAGGTGAGTCCTGGGGCATTGCTGACCTAGGCACCCCATGTACCGTGTGCTTCCTGCTCCCCTAATCCTGCTGCTCTCCAGATCCAGCTCAGAGGCCTTCGCCTCCAGGAAGCCCTCCCTGAATACCTGAGCTTCTTGGCAAACAGCCGGGCCCTGGAGTCACCTGCGGCCCCACTGTCTCCTTCATCCCCACCTCCCAAAGCCGTGTCTGAGCCCCTTGCCTCTGCACCCATAGCTGTGGCTTTGCCCGGGCTGGATGGCTGGATCTGTCCCCTCCTGGTCTCAGCCCCCAATGCCACAGCAGTCCAACCTCATCACCCCCCACCCTCACTCCCGTGGCCCCAGAATGGTCCCGAAGTGTCCCCCCAGCCCGTCAGAACCTGCCCCATAACCCCTTGGCTCTGACAGACTTGGCTCACTTGGTAGGTCAGGCCGCGTCCTCACGGAGCCCCTCCCGCTCATTAGCGCCTCACAGGACCTGAGCCATCCCGCCTCACCTTCCCGGGCCCAGCTCAAACATCCCCCACTCCAGGAGGCCCGTCCGCCCCATCCCAACCCTGCACCTCTGCCCCTCCCCGCAGTGGCCTCCCCCTGCCTGTGCCCGGGGACCAGCGTCTGTCCCCAGCCCACACTCTACCTCCAGCCAGGGCCATACCCATAGGATGCACACACTTTTGTGTCCTTGGAGCATGGTGCTGGGCAGAAAGGGCTGCTCCCCAAATCCCTGCCACCTACCCCTTTGAGGACATTTCGCAGGGACGTTACCCCACCCCCAGAGGACCCTGTCTTGGGAAACACATAGGTCTTGGCACCAGACCAGCCTGGCCCAGAGGTGGTTCTGAGACTCACTGGCCTCGATCCTTACTTGTCTGAGCCTGTTTTCCCATCTGTAAGATGGGCAGAGCCACATGGGCACCAACAGGGCTAATGAGAGCCCCCGCCGGATAAAAAAGTCTACTGGCCAGGTTTGATCATGTTTCCTCTTAAAACTGATGAGCACAGAGGGAGACAGGAGCCAAAAAGACAAGTCAGCGCCCAAAGGCCCTCCCCCACCCCATCCCGGGGCTGGGGACTCTTAAAGCACACTGGAATTCCGACAGTGTCCTCTGCCCCAGTCCCCGACACACGCTGTGACTCTCTGAAGCCACCCGAGGCCCCTCCCCGGAGGATGTGAGTTACTGGGACCGCCGGTGCCAAAGGGGTGGCCGTGGGCAGACCTGGCATTCTGGGGGCAGTTGTCCCTCATCAAAGACCCAAAGTGCCGGGTCCTGAGGCCACAGTCACAACAGCTCCAGGCCCTGCCCTCAGGCGGACGTGGCAGAGAGGGCGGTCAGTGGGCATGGAATGCGGGGGCTCGGGCCCAGCCGGGTAGCTGGGGGCTGCAGATTTTATGTTCTATTTTTCGGTATTGCTGAAATGCCTCCTGCGAGCATGTTTTCCTTCTGTGATGTGAAAGGCCAAGCAAGCTGCTTTCTGCACAGCCTTGACGGGCACATCGCTGCGTCCTCTGGACTTGGGGCCACCTGATGGAAGAGGCGTAACTGACCCCCGTCTAAAACGTGCACAGTGAACAGACATGCATATTCATGGCGGGAACCGTACAGCTTTTAAGGCTGAAAATAAAACAAAGTCTGCACGCCACCGTTTTGCTCGTGTTTGGCTGTGTCCCCACGCCCGTCAGCACGCTCCAGAGCTTCCGGGGATGTGACGCAGGTGTCCTCGTGCCTCCGGCGCCACGCACGCTTCCACCCGCAGGCTGAGCGCGGACCCCGCCCACCCTCCCTCCCAGGCCAACTTGGAGCCGCCCGAGTCTAGAAATCACCTGCTGAACCACCAGCACCTTCCCCTTCCCTCTGCTCCGAGGCTTGCTCTCCCCCAGCCCCGGCAAGGCAGGAGCTCCTCAACCCTCAGGGCCAGGAACCCCCCGGAATCATCCCGAAAGGCGCATCGTGGGTGCACCCTGGGGCAGTGGCTCAGTTTACAAAATGCTTTCACTAAAGGTCCCCTGTGTCCCAGATGGGGAAACTGAGGCTCGGAGAGGAGGGCCATCGAGTCAGGCCAGACATCACCTCCTCCAGGAAGCCTTCCTCATCCTGGCTCAGGTCCTTCCCACAGCCTCCATAGTCCCACTCTTCTCTGTCCCCGTGTTCTAATGCTCTCCTCCTGGCCCGTCTGCCCATATGGTAGTCTGTCCATACGCCGAGATCCGGGAGGCCCCAGACAGCCTCCTGTACCCTCTGCCTTTCCCCGAGGGGAGAGCCTTCGTGTGAGAGCCAGCAGAAGGAAGCGGGCGGGATGGGCTCATTCATAAAGCACACATGCTCTTCCTGAGCCCACTGCATTCCCGACTGCACAACAGTGGCCGGAGGGACAGCCCCCCACGCGCTACCTGCCCCCCAACACCGCTCAGCCACGCTCACGGCCTCCAGCCGGCCAGGAATCCCACCTGCCCCCCGCCCCCACCACCCCTGCTCCCCACCGGAAATACAAACTCCACACAGGCCAGAACCTTCTCAGTTGGGCTCACGGCTACGTTCCGGGTGAGTGCTCAGAAGCTAGCCCTGAACTCACGCACCGGCCTGACCCAAGCACGCCTCCTTCTCCCAGTGCCCAGGCTGGAGCATGCTCGCCCGCGGCAGGGACCCTGAGCCAGTCCCACAGAGGACGCGCTGCATCTGTGGGGACCACAGAGCCAGGCCCGGAGCCAGGAGGAGAGCGTTCGAACACCGGCTTCTCTGGGTGGGCCGAGTACTTCCCGCCTCCTGACCCTTCCCTGGATGGCACAGTCAGCCACATGGGAATTGTACTGGTGACACTTTCCTCACTGCAAATCCCGTCTCTCAGAGGTGGCAACGGGGCTCCTTCCTGGAGAAAGAGGGTGCTTCCCACTCTGCAAATCTGGGCCGTCTCTCTTCTTCCGAGCAGGGACTATTACAGGACGAGAGAAGAGATGGCCCACGGGGACCAGGGTGTAGGAGTGGGGAGCTGAAGTGAGGGGAAGCAGATTTGGCTCAGTGCAGCGGTCGGGGCTGTGCAGACAGGGAAGATGGGTATTGAGCTAACTGTCCCTGTAAGCATGCAAGCAAACACAAAGGGACTGCAGAGGGCCACGCAGTAACAGCTTGAGTACTGAACTGCCTATCTTCTAAGGACCTGCCCCAGCCTGAGTCGGGATTGTGCACAGATGAAAGTTGACCCGCACAGAGGCTAGCGGCAGGAAGGCGCTAACACCTCCCAGTGGGAGGCACGGCCCTCTCCCCAGCTCGCTCCGCTCTGGGCAGGCGAGCCGAGCACTCCCATGGCGTGGCTGCTCTCAAACTCCACAGCCTGGACAGGTTCAAAGACAGAATCACGGAGGACTCAGAGCTCAGCCTCACTGCCTGAACAAAGCCGACGTTCAGCCTAAACCGAGACCTCTCGCCCCTCAAGGCTCTCCCCAAGCACGGGAGTACAACAGGGAATTGCAGCCCCTCCCTGTCCGTCCTCCGGCAGCAGTCACGGACCACAGCACGGCTTAGCCCACGGAGCATCCCTTACCTTCAAAGGCAGGGGCCAGGGCAGAGGCCCGGGGGCTGGGGGCCAGGCGGCTGACGGTCAGGTCGCTCTCGGTGCCGCCCCTGGGGTTCAGCATACAGGTGTACACCGTGGAGCCTGGGGGCAGGAGGGAGACCCAGGGCACATGAGCCACCCAGCGAGGCGGCCCCTCGGCACACGCGAGTCCGTGTAACTGCGTGACAGGGTGCCCTCGAAAGGCCTCTCCACGCGGTGATCGATGCCACCATGATCCAGTGGCCCAGAGAGGGATGGGCAGGTCCCCCAGCGCTGCCATCCCCTGCAGAGGAAGGGTCAAGAGTGGAGCTTCTTTCTGCTTGAAAGACCTCCAGCTGGGACCTGGACCGCCCTCATCCCACTCTCCCAACCCCCCACCCCCTGCTGGAAAGTTCTTAGGAGCAGGGATCCCGTCTCACTCATTCTGGGGTGCCTGTGCTGGCTGAGCAGAGGGTCCCCATGTCTGTTGAATAAATGACTAGACAGATGGATGAATGAAGAGGGGGTGAAGGGGAAAGTGGAGAGAGGGGTGCTGGGTGGGGTTTTGGGGTACAGAAGGAAGCGTGTGGATCGGCGGGAGGTTTAAGAGGACGTGAGCAGGGGCTGCATGGATAAGTGGGTAGGTGGGCTATAAGTTGGTTGGCTGGGGAAATGGTATAAGGGGCTGAATTGTGTCCCCTCCAAATGATATGTTCAAGTCCCAACCCTGAAGGCCTGCGAATGTAACCTTATTTGGAAACAGGGCTCTGCAGGTGTGGTCGCATTAAGACAGTCATTAAGGTGGGCCCTAAGCCAGTGTGACTGGTGTCCTTACAAAAAGAAGAAGATGCAGGGGGACCCCTGTGTGACATCGGGGAGGACACCAGGTGCGCAGCCACAGCCAAGGGACCTAAGGACCGCTGGCCTCAGCAGAAGCTGGAGGAGCTGCCCAGGGTCCTGCCCATAGTCTCAGAGCGACCACAGTCTTGCTGCCACCTTGATCACGAACTTGGAGCTTCCGGAATTGTAAGACGACATGTTTAGATTATTTAAAGCCATGCAGTTTGTGTGTTTCATTATAGCAGCCCCAGGACACGAATCCAGAGGGGACAGGTGAGTTTTTAGGTGGATGGACAGGTGGGCGGGAGTGAGGAATACAAAAGGAGACTAGCTATTACACCTATATTATGAAAACATTGTTCCTTCTCTACTTGAGACTCAAATTTATCTGAGCATCCTGTACTTTCACTTAATTCTGGAAACCCTGTTTGGGGAGAGCATTCCTATGGGGTGACAGTCTCGGGAGACATTTACTGAAGTCCTGTTGCCTTGTGTCCTTTCTGGAACAAAGTAAGGGAGAAGGAGGGAAGGAAAGGCAGGAGGAGGTATGGAGCAAGGTGCTGGGGGCCTAAGGGCTGGGACTTGGCAATGCAGGCAGAGGGGTACAGACGTAGGGGCAGGGGGCCAGCCTCAGGGACAGAGTCACGAGCTAGAGAAGCCCAGAAGGGACGGGGTCAGCCTGCCAGGGTAGGTGCCCAGGGCAGTGCCCATGGAGTTCTTCCTGGCACTGGAGTGGGAAAGGAGCATGGTCTTCTGAAGGTCATACCTGGGGGTCGGCTGACATCAGCAGAGAAGAGCCAGTCAGCAGCCTTCCTCGCATCCAAACCCACCAGGTAGAACTTCCCGAAGTAGGACATGTTGAACATGGCAGCGGCCCCTCTGCAGGCCAGACACTCCTTCTTTATCTGAAAAGTTCCAGGGAAGAGGGATGCCATGAGGGCTCTGAGATATGCCTCTTCTGGGGAGCATGGGATGCTGAGCTCTTTGCTGCACACCTGCTCTTTGGCCTCCTTTGCCCCTCCCAGCTGGAGCACACCATGACCATTCTTCTCAAGCACAGGGAACGCTCTCCAGGGTGGCTCATACACCGTAAAAAAGGCAGTGCTTTCAAAAGTATTCAGATCACACACAGCATGTTCTTGGAACACAATAGAATTTCATTAGGAGTCCACAGGAGGAGGAAAATTGGAGAGTTCACATATAAGTAACATTAACCCACACACTCCTGAATAACCAAAGGATCAAAGCAAACATTCACAGGGGAATTGGAAAATACTTGGGAGAAGGATGCCGGCAGAAAGGTGGTCATGGAAATGGAGGGAACAAAGTCAGGGCCGTGCTTACAGAGACTTCACATTTGCAAATGTCTCCATGGAAAAGAAGTCCTCAAATTGATGCCTCAGCTTCCCACTTGGAGAGACTGGAAAAAGAAGACTGAATTAAACCAGAGCAAGCAGAAGGAAAGATAAAGACTAGAATGGAAATAAATGGAATAGGGAATAGGGAAGTTGAGAAAATCAGCAAAAGCAAAGTTGGATCTTTGAAAGGATCTTATCAACAAAAATGACAGACCTTCGGTTAGACTCACAAAGAAAACAAGAGAGAGGGGCGCCTGGGTGGCTCAGTTGGTTGAGCGACTGCCTTTGGCTCAGGTCATGATCCTGGAGACCCGGGATCAAGTCCCACATCAGGTTCCCTGCTCGGCAGGAGGCCTGCTTCTCCCTCTCTCACTCCCCCTGCTTGTGTTCCCTCTCTGGCTGTGTTTCTTTCTGTCAAATAAATAAAATATTAAAAAAAAAAAAAAAAAAAAAAAAAAAAAAAAAGAAAACGAGGGGACTTAAAGTACTAGACATTACTGCCCACCCTACAGCAATAAAACGATTATAAGAGGATATCAAGCATACCCATCCAAAACACGTGAGATAGGAAACAGAAATCCCTAGAAAGACACAAGCAACTAAAGCTGAAGGAGAAATAGAAAATCTGAACAGATCCATAACAAAAGGAGATTGTAATTTAAAACTCCCTATAAGGAAAATCCCTGGCCCAGATGGCTTCATTGGTGAATCTATCAAACATTCAGAAAAAAATGAACACCAAGATTTTGCAAAATTCAAAAAAATAGAAGAGTAGGAAATACTTCCTGACTTGTTCCACGAGGCCAGCATTACCCTAATGCCAAAACGAGACAAAGACACCCTCCCCCCCGGGAAAGAAGGCCAATATCCTTCATGAAAATAGATACAAACACTTTCAAGAAAATAAGAGTGAATCAAATGCAACAATGTGTAAAAGGGAATACACACCATGATCAAGAAGGATTGCTCCTTCTAGGAATGGGAGGTTGGTTGGGCATCCCAGATGAATGGATACAATGTATCACACTAATAGAACACAAAACAGAGTGGCACCTGGGTGGCTCAGTCATTGGGCATCTGTCTTCGGCTCAGGTCCTGGGATCAAGCCCTGAATCATGCTCCCTGCTCAGCAGGAAGCCTGCTTCCCTCTCCCACTCCCCCTGCTTGTGTTCCTGCTCCTGCTGTCTCTCTCTCTCTGTCAAATAAATAAATAAATAAATAAATAAATAAATAAATAAATAAATAAATAAAATCAATCTTAAAAAAAAGAACACAAAACAGAAGTTATATGATCATCCCCATAAATGCTGAAAAAGTATTTGATAGAATCCAACATCTTTCATCATAAAAATAGTCAATAATCCAGGAACAGGAGGGTACTTCCTCAACCTGATTAAAAGCGTGTACAAAAATTCCACAGCTGACATTACACTATAAAAGGGAAAGACTGAAAATGTCCCTCCTAAGATCAGAAACAAGACAGCTCTTAGTTCTGCTACTTCTACTCAGCATTGTACTGGAGGTTCTAGGCAGTACAGAAACGAGGCAAGAAAAAGTATTACAAGGCATCAAACTTGGAAAAGAAGGAGTAAAACAATCTTTGTTTGCAGATGACAGGATCCTGCATATAGGAAATCCTAGGAACCCACTAGAAAACGAATACAACTAATGAAATAGCTCAACAAGGCGGCAGGATACAAGGTCAATGCACAACAGACAAATAAAATCTATTGTTTTGTTTTTCATTTCACTAACGATAGACAATCAAAAATGAAATTAAGAAAATAATTCCACTTGCATCATGAAAAATAATTTATAGATACTTAATAAATTTAACAAAACAAAGGCAACACTTGTACTCTAAAAACTTGGTGATATTTTTGAAAGAAACTGCAGAAGACCTAAATGAATGGAAAGTCATCCCATGTTTAAAAACAAAGACTTACTATGATGACAACATTCTTCAAATTGATCCAGATTCCACACAATCCCCATTAAAACAGCAGCTGGTTTCTTGGCAGAAATTGACCAACTAATCCTAAAATTCATACAGCAATGTGAGGGACCCAGAATATTTAAAAAAATCTTGAGAAAGAAGAGACTCATGCTTCCCGATTTTAAGACTCACCATAAAACCACTGTAATCAAGATGGGGGGGGTGCTAACACAGGATAGGTATACAGACCTGGAATTGGGCTGACAGTCCAGAAATATGCCCTCTTGTTTATGACCCACTGATTTCCCACAAGGACGCCAAAGCCACGGCGAGGGAGAAGCAAAGATCTTCAACATGCTTTGCCAACACAAAGGAAGTTGGATCCCTTCCTCACACCATATATAAACTTTAGTCACAATGGGTCACAGACCTAAGAAGAAGAACTAAAAACCATAAAATTCTTGGAAGAAAATATGCGAGTCCATCTTTGTGGCCTTGGAAAAGGGCACTAGGAAATGTCCTTCTGAAATATGACAGCAGAATCACAAGCAGAAAAAGGAACAATCTGTAAGTTGGACTTTGCCAGAATCGAGACCTTTTGTGTTGCCAACACCAGCACCAAGAAAGGGAAGACAGCCCACAGAATGGGAGAGAATATGGGCCAGGCATAAATCTGGTAAGAGATGTGTACCTCAAATATAGCAAGAACTCTTCTAACTCAGTAAAAAGACCAAGAACTCAATTTAAATGAGCAAGGTATCTGCATAGACATTTCTCCAAAGAAGATGCAGAAATGGCCAATGAGCACATGGGAAGATGCTTGTCATCAGTCAGTAGGGAGATGCAACTCAAAACTCCAGTGAGATACTTTCCACTCACACCCACTAGGATGGCGAGGATCAAAGAGAATTGTAGTGGTGGCGAGGAGGTGGCGAGGTCAGAACCCTCCGCACTATGGGCGGGAATGTGAAACAGCGTAATCAATTTGGAAAATGGTGGCAGGTCCTCAACATGTTAAGGGTTGAGTTCCCACACAGCCCAGCAATTGCTAGTATCCAGCCACACTGCTAGTACCTACCCATGAGAAATGAAAACCGAGGTGCACACAGACACCTGTCCATGCACGAGCATAGCGGCACTATTCACAGCGGCTGAAACGCGGACACACTGTAGTATATCCATGCAAAGGAACACTCTCAGAATACCAAGTGATGATGCCTGGAGATGCCCTAAAACATGGATGGACCTGGGAAATTACATGCTGGGTGAAAGGAGCCAGTCACGAAAGACTGTGCCCTAAAATGTCTCAGCGAGGTGAATCTGTAGCGACAGAAGGAGCTTAGTGGCCACCCGTGGGTGGGCACGTGGTAGGGAGTGGGCAGGGGGCCAGGGGTGATGGCTAGCAGGCTGGGGTTTGTTCTGCAGGCAGACAGAAGTGTGCTACATCCGACTGTGGGGACGGCTGCCCTGCCCCCCAACAAACACCGGATTGCATACTTGAAACGGACAGGTTATAGGGTATGTGAATTCTCTCAATAGAGCTGGGTTTTTTTGTTTTTTTTGTTTTTGGTTTTGGTTTTTTTAAAAGAGAGCCCAACAGCCCTACTGGCCCCCCACCGAGCACTCACTGTGTGTGAGGGACCTGTGTCCCCTCCTCTACCCGCGGTCCATCCACCATCCCCAACAAGGCAACTGCTGCGAGCCACCTTGTGCTAAGTGCCCCCGAGGCCCAGGGCGAGGACGAGGTCGGCAAGGGAACTCTGCAGCTGGAGGACCACGGATGCGCCCGGGCCGGGTCTGCCCAGCAGCGTGCAGCTCGTCCAGCTCCACGGGGGACTGGCTGTGTGGGGGTGAGTGGTAAGCGCATCCACACCGGGGAAACCGGCCACGGCCCCGATCGGGCTTCCCCGGGACAGCTGGCACAGCGCCCGGTCCGCACTGCTCCTCCGGAGCCCCTGCGGCTACACCGCTACCCCTCTGTAGACACCACTCCCCTCTGGGGAGTTCCGGCGACCCGTCCAGGGCTGCGGGACCCTCGCTGACGCTGCTGGGGCTGCAGAGCAAAACCGAGAGCAGTCTCCGGCCGGCTCTCATCCGCCCGGGAGGGGAGGTTGTCAGCGACAGAACAAGTGCGTGCTTCATGCTTTGGGACTGTTCAGGCGCATTTGCGGAGGCTGGATGAAGCCGCCAAGCCAAGCTGGCATCCCATCCAGGCTTCCACGTCCCCGAAGGCCAGACGTCCTGCCGGCCCCAGGCGCTGCGGGTGCTGAGGTGCCAGACGGGGCCCCCGTGCGCCCCGAGAGGCAGCGCCAGGAACTCTGGGAGCTCCCCGATGCTTGTGCCTTCTGCTCCCATTTCCCTGCCTTCACCATGACAGCAAGCTTGCGGGGAGGCCACGGGACCACCTGAAGCCTCTGTGAGGCCCAGTGCAAAACGGAACTGTGGACCCCGTTCCACAAGTATGAAGAGTTTTGCAGTGGTGACCACAGAGCGTTAATGCCGAAATAGGGTGACCTCATAGACCACACACCCAGGAAGCTGGCTGGCTGCCTTCCCCCTGGCGACTGCCTCCCAGGCTGTCCTGGGCCGGGCACCCACAGGTGGGGGGCGACTGAGACCAAGCTCCCAGGGCAGCCCCCAGGATGAGGGCTGGGTCACTCCACGTGGAAGCTGATGTTTTCTGCAGAAGCTACCTGTGAGAGCATCTCTGCGTGGTGCAGACCACAAGGGGCAGCCGTGCCCCAAGCCCTTGTCACCCCCTCCCGGGAGTCGGGAGTCAGGGACTCGGGCCGGGGCGATGAGTGGCCAGGTTTGCCGTCTGACCAGTCTCAGCTGCCACCTCCAGAGCCGGAGGCCATGGGCCCTCTGCTTGTCCCCTAGGAGGGACGGTCTGAGATCTCTGCATCCAGGATCTCTCTGCGAGAGCCACAGGAGGGAACCCACCACGCTAGGCCCGGAAGAAGGAGCGAGTCACTCACAGAGTCATGCACACATTCACTCATGCCGGCTCTCCTCAGAATAGCTCCAGGGCAGGATGGACAGACACTCGGAGGGGGGAGCCCCTGGCCGGGGGCCACACAGCCAGCCCCGGCCCCGCTGTGGGAAGGACAGTACCAAGCCTCGGGACAGAGGAGGGCAGAGGGGAAAACGTCACCAATTCCTTCTCAAAACGGGGTCAGCCAAGCACGGGGGTGGACAGGACGAAGCCCCCAGAGCCTCGGGCTCCACCAGGGACGGGGCGGTGGGGGGACTGGGCACTGACCACATCGTGGTGCGGCGGGAAGTCGAACGTGTACTCGTCCCCAAGCAGGCGGCCGTAGGCATAGTCTCCGTGCGCCCGGTTTCCATAGGCGCCGTAGTAGTCGTACTGCAGGACCTGGGGGAAGACAGTTGCGTCACCGTCTCCTACTCCTCCCTTCCCTCTGTCCCTCCCTACCTGTGTATGCACGTGCACGCGCACACACACACGGCTCGGCGGGCAGGGAGCCGGGTCCCACACACGCAGACATGGAACAGACGATCTGGTCCAGCCTCACCGAGCTGCCCTCGGGAGGGTTGTGCTGTGTGAGCAGGGGCGCGGGGAGGGGATGGGGCTCAGGCCGTCCCCAGCCCCTTGTGCAGATGACACCGCCATTGCCTGGCGGCGGAGCGTCTGAGAGCCGTGCGGCAGAGAGGCGGGTCGGTGCTGGTTGGGGCCCGGAAGGATGGAGAAGTTGAGTGCACACAGGGTAGGGAGAAACGGGGCTCACGGGGAGGCAAGGCTGGGTGGGGGCTTTCGAGGCAGTGGGACAAGAACCCTGGCACAGCCCACTAAGGACGAGGGTGGTGGAGCTGGCCACGGCAATCAGGACCATGCCCTGCTCCAAGGGCCGCGAGCTTCCAGGGAGGGAGAGCTGAGGCGGGTTGCTTAGAGCTTGCCCTACGTCACAGGCGAGCACCCAGCCGGCCTGGCACAGACCTGGCGGTGGGGGGGCCCCACAGGCAGGCTCTTCCACGGCCACTCGGCCTGGCCTGCCCCGTAGCGGTCAGCAGCTGAGGTGCCCACAAGCCCAGAGGCCCCTCCCGCCCCTGCTGCTCTGAGGGAGCCGGTCAGCTGTCACCTGGCAGCACAGCCAGCCCTGCCCAGCCCCCTTCCTGGTTAAGAGCCGAGTGCGAGGTTCTGCCTGCGCCAGGCCACTCTGCGGCCCCGAGCCCCACTCCAGCCCTGGAATCTGGGGAGGGGCCCCTGCCCGGCAGGCGCAGCTCCCCCTGTCCCCTAAGACCCCAGATGGGACATTCCAGCTCACTGCAGCCTGGCCGGGCATCCAGGATTCGGGGACATCTTACCCCCCAGTGCCCTGGACGCCCAGGAGGGCTCCCACATGACCGGGTGGAGAGCCTGCCCATCTCCAGACCAAGAGAATGTTTCCGATCCCTGCTCCAGTGCCCCCTGCTCTCGCATGGACTCCAGGGGGCCGGGGCTCCAAGGGACAGGCCAGCTGGCACAGAGAGGGCTCTGCCAAGGCCCATCCCGTCCTCATGGCCCCAGTCTCTCAGCCTCCCGGGGGCAGGCCCCTCACCCAGCGTCTTGGAGAGCCTGCCTCCTCCTTCCGCACAGGCGCCTCACAATTAGGACCTCGAGGGGAGCTCTCCTGGGTGCACAGCAAGTGTCACTGCAGGCCGGTGGGAGAAGGGGCCAGGACCGAGGAGCCTGAGGACACTGACCTCTGGGCGTTAGCGAGCTCTGGCTTCTGCCTCACTTGGGTCAGGGTGCCCTGGGACCGGCCTCGGGCCGTGGGCTGCTATGGAGACGGGAGGTGGTTGCCCAGGAAGGGGACTGCTAAAACAGGGCTGCGGGAGACAGATTTCAATCTGCACAAATCTGGATCAAACATTATCTCCCTGACTGGGCCGAAAGCATCACTGCACCTGCTCCAGCAGACCCCAGCCCCCGAGCTTCACAAGAGGGATGGCCTGGGTTCTTTTCCGACAACCTGGGCCCATGGGAGGCACTGGGCGGGGCGGGAGGGGCGTTGGGGAGCCTCAGGACAGCACCCAGAGGCCGGGAGGCTGTGAAATCCCAACTTACAAACTAACACAGAAGGCCTAATTTGGTGCTGCGTCCTCCTACTAACATAAAATACCAGTTGCAGTTGCCAAAAATATGTGAACAGAATTATGAGAAGATACGCTAATTTCTCCTACACGTGGTGGCGCGGCAGGGGGTGGGTTGTGCACGGCCTCCTCCCTGTGGACCACTTTCCCAGCGGCCCCGGGCTTCTCAGAGCCCCGGGAGGCCTGGCTGCTGGGGCGGTGAGCGACCGCCTGGGGCGACATCAGCAGGGGAGGGGGCCCCATGCTCACGGGCAGATCTGCAGGGGTGCAGGCTTCCTGCAAGCAAGATGACTCATTCGCCCCACAGGCCGCACCCTGCGTAGCAGCAGCAGGTCGGGGGGCGGGGGGGGGGTCCGGCCCCGGGGCCTACTCACCGGAGCTGTGCCTTGAGGAGTAAACCAGCCTGGCCGCTCCCAGCCCTGTCGCTCCTGGAACACACAGCCTCGTGCGAGTAGTTCCTGGGGAGGGGAGGGGAATGAGCACCCTTCAGGCTGGGCCGGACTACCCCCACGCAGGGTAGTCAGGGAGCCCACAGGGAGCAGCAGGCAAAGAGGTCCTCACGGTGGGAGCCAGGGCCCCATGCCTGCCCCAGAGCCCCGCCCCACTCCAAGAGTCCCCAACCTACTCTAGGGACAGAATTGTACCCCCCAAATTCCCATGTTGGAGCTCTAACTCCCAGTGGGACTGCATTTGAAGATGGGGTTAGGGTAGAGTGAGGTCGTGGGGTGGGGCCTGATCCCAGGAGAGGAGGGCCCAGCAGCACCGTCCGGGCGGACCCATGAGACCGCAGTCCTGGGCAGCTGGACCCGGGCAGCGGACCCCTGGCTCTGGGCCTCCCAGTCTCCAGAACTGGGAGAAAGGAATTTCTATGGTCTCAGCAACCTCTGTCTGTGCTGTTTTTCCAACAGCAGGAAGAGACCAGCAACGTCCCTCCTAGGCATCCCCCCAGGAACCCCAAGAGAAGTGACAATAGGGACACAATGGGTCTCTGCACACCCATGTCTACAGCAGCCAGCAGGTGGAAACCACCCAGCAGCGGACGATCGGGTACCCACGTGCGTCCTGCCCGCATGGCAATGGAGTCCCGACACCCGCCGCACCGAGGGGGGGCCCTAGCACAACAGGCCGAGGGAAGGAAGGTCACGTGTTGCTTGGCTTCGCTCACATGAAACGCCCACCAGAGAGACAGAAAAATCCGTGGGTGGCTTTTCTAGGCAGGGCCAGAGGCGGGGAAAATGGGGAAGCCCTGAGTCATGGGCACGGGGTCCCCTTTAGACGGTGGTGAGGGTCACACCGCATCGCATCATGAATGTCCTTAATCTCCCCAAATCCTGTGCTTTAACGTGGTTGAAATGGCAACATTTATGTTGTGTGTACTTTCCCGTGAGACAAAAATGTAACAGACTAAATTGGTTTCCTGGGCCCAGTTCACGCGTGCCTGTGTGCGGGGACCGCCCCCCAACACCAAGCAATTCTCAGACACCGGGACTGTGTGCGAGAACCCGGCCCCGTTCCAACACTGCCTGCCCCAGGATGGTGTCAGAGGCCCCGGCTGGGGGCCCAGTCCCACAGGGCTGCCCCCACCACCCACTCGGGGCTGTTACCCGAGCTCCAGGCCCACCGGCTGAGGGTCAGGACCCCCTCCTGGGGTCGGACTGATTCTCTAGAGCAGCTCACAAGACTCCGAGAGCTGGTGGGCTGCAGGCGGTTAGTGCTCGGGAACAGCCGGGCACAGGAGGGGTGTCAGGCCAGGGGTGGGGAAGGGCGTGGGGCTTCTGGGCCCCTCCAGGAGCCACTCTGCCCGGATCTCCACGCACACCTCAGCCCAGAAGCTCTCTGTGCCCCTCCTTTGGGGTTTTTAGGAAGACTTCATTCCATAGGCCCAACTGATTGAAGCAGCGGCCACCCCTCTTCCTCCCCAGAGGCCCACTCTCATGTTCGGAAGGGCCCTGTTTCCACGGGCAGCCCAGTTGGACCGGCACCATGGCCCAGAGCCCCAGGCTGAGCAGCTCCGGAAGCTGGGGCTGGCGGGGGCCGGCAAGGACAGGCCGCCTCCGTGGCCTCCTGTGGGCCACCCAGACCCCGAGCAGGCAGGGAAGGGGCCGAGGTCACACTACCAACCGGTGACACCCCAGCAATGTCCACCTCGGACATCCAAGGAGGCAGCAACTGAGGACGGAAGATCACCCCACGGTGGGCGATGGAGGCGTGTGGACCCGGGGAGAAGTCACCTTGCCCAGGAGGGAAAACAGCGGGGCATAGGCTCGTCTGACAACGCAGGGCACGGCCGGGAGGCGGCATGAGCAGGGCTGATGAAGTGAGAAAGTGAAAGCGTGATGAACTCAGATTTCTAGCTGGGCAGGGGGTGTGTCCGCGCCTGGCGTGTGCCCTTTGGGCAAAGCTGTGTGCTTCTGAGTGGTCCTCCTGAGCCCCTCTCCTTTCACGGCCAGCCAGGCAAGCCCTGTGTTCACTGGGAGGCCTAGGAGCCCTCAGGATCCGTGGGGAGTAAATAAAGACCCGGACAGGCTGGGGCGAGCCGGAGGCTGTGTGGGGCCTGAGACCCTCGCTGGCCCCCTAAGCTAGGAACCACTGACATCTCTGGGCCTCTCCCCGGGAGGTGCTGGGGACACGGGTCCCTCTGGGGTGCAGGCCCTGGAGTCCCACACGAAGCTTCCTTTCTTCAGCTCACTGCTGCCTGCTCCATGAGCCTGCCCCTCCTGCTTCCCCCTTCATCCAGCCATTCAACGAACGTTCCCTGAACACATAGTATGAGTCGGGCTCTGGGCTCAGTGCTCAGGAACCAGACACAGGAGGGCACAACTCCCAGGCCCAGGCCCTAGAGAAGCAAAGCTGGCACAGGCTGGGAGCACAGGACGGTGCCCGGCTTGTGGGGGCCCGCGAGAGCGCACAGGGCCAGGCCCCGGGAAGGGCATCTGACAGTGGGTTTGACTGTACAGGTAGAAGCTGGCCAGGGAGGAAAGGCTGCCGAAGCAGGCTCCCCAGGCAGAAGCACGTCTCAGCGGCATGCCCTCCTCTGACGTGCGACCTGCCGACGCTCACCTGGGCCAGCAGCCGTCGTCAGGGACTCTGACCGCATCACCAGGAAGATGCTGGGAATGACAGAGCCCCACCCATCGCCTCGCCTGCCCAGGAGCTGGGGCGCCACACGCCCTGCTGTCAGCCCGGCCCCCTGGGCATGCGGAGGGTCACCGCGCGCGTCAGAGTGTGGTACCTCGTGGAGGGGGTCGGTCCTCATGTTGCGCCCCGCCAGGGGCTCGTCGTGCGGGAAGACGACAGAGTAGTTCTTGGCATAGGACTCGTGGCTGCGCTCTCGAATCCAGCGGCGGTGGTCCGTGAGCAGGGGATGGAAGCGCCTGTCACAGATGGAGGGGACCATCACTCCGTGCGGGCCCGGTGCAGAAGGGCTGGCCCAGGACCCAGGGCAGAACTGGGCCCCCATCCCTCTGCCAGAGTCCTCCCTGAGGCGTGGGTTCAGGAGGGGGTCTGGGCTCTACCCTCCCACCGTGGGGCCTTGGGCAGCTCAGCCTCATCCCTGCAAGCACCACACACGGCTCTCCCCTCTAGCCTCCCTGCGGCCACAGCAGCCCGCGCCATCCAGCGGCGCGTCCCCCTGGTCTCCGCGGGCAGCCACGGCCACCCGAGCCGACGGCACAGCTGCCGGCCCTCCTGTGTCGGGGGTCCCCAGCCCCTCCCACACACAAACCCACTCTTGGAGCCCGGCTCAGACCAGCCGCCCCAGCTGTCCCTTCCCCACTGTCCACCTGCTGGCGTCTCATGCAGCCCCCAGGCCCTAGGTCCTCGTCTATGTCTCATTGTCAGTGACTCCTGTCCAAGCCTCATCAGGCTAATGGACTCGTACTTTGCACACAGTTCTAGCGAGCATGGCGTTCTGACTGGGGCAGGGGGTGGAGCTAGAGACATGAGCTTAGTACTGAGTAATAGCGAAGATCCCCGGAGCTCCTGTCTAGCGCAGGACCGGGGCTGAGCGCCGTCTGCGGGAACCCTCACTCCTCACCCCCAGCTGCCCCTGGAGGGAGGGATGGAGCCACGGAACCATGTCAAGGGTCTGGGGAGGGTTCCTGGAGGGGCAGTGTGCAGGCTGTAGTTTGGAAGTGCACAGCAGGCTTCGGAGGGGCAGAGATGGGGAGGCAGGAGGCTAGGAGGTCTGCCCTGGGCTGATGGCCACTCTGATTAGACCCCCCACCCCGTCACTAGAAGCTGACATGGTTCTCCCGGGATGGGACTGGTGACCTTCCCAGTGGCTTTGAGAATGGGAGTCCTGGTGGGGAATGGGGGCAGGTGGCTGGGGGGTTTGGGGAGAGCTGGATTTCCTTCCTTGGGCCCCCCCGGGACATTAGAGGAAGCTGGCCCGAGGGAAGGCCTGCGTGATCCCGACACTGACAGACGTGGCCCTGCAGCAGGCGCCCCACTGGCCAGCACCACCACATCTGTGCCTGTGTGTGCATGGCAGGGACGTGGGCTCCAGTTTGGCTGCAGCACGACCCGGGATTCGTGGGAGAACGGACCACTGCCTGCGTCCACGCAGATCTGGCTGCAGTGCTCCTCCCATGAGCAGGCAGGGGGCCCGCGGTCAGGTTCCAAGCCACATGTAGGGTCGAGCCACCCTCCTCACTCAGAGAAGGAATGATTCCTCCCCCCGCTTACTCAGACCCCAAGGACTTCCACTAAAAATCACCGCCTATACTCCAGACCCTGCCCAGGCCAGGCCCCGGGTGAGGTACCCTAGGTATCAGCCTCAGAAGAGCCCGGCGAGTAACTGCTCCTGTTTCACAGATGGGAAAGCCCATCTGTGGGTGGCTGGACTAGTTCACAGTCCCCAACTCTACCCACCAGTCCCCAGCTCTTAGGGGCTCCCTCCCCGTACCCTCTGCTCCCAACCCATGACCTCCAGGCCCCAGCCCACAAGGCGCTCCTGCCATGGAAGGCAGCCAACAGAAGGAGGCCCAGACCCTCTTCTGCCCTTGGGGGGCCTCGGCCCGCCCAGACCTCAGGCTGCCCGCTGACTCGGGACCGTGCGCCCCCTCCCTGCAGGGCCTCGCTCAGCCCAGGAGAGGGGCAGGCAGACCAGCCTCGTCCTGCAGCCGTGGACGCCGCGGCACCGGGAGCTGCCCTGAGAGGCCTGGGCTGAGCCCTGGTGGGTGGGTCTGTCCCAGGGCTGAACCCCTCGCCCCCCCGGGGGGGGAGGTCAGAGCTCTGTCCCAGCCACTCTGGCTCGCGCCCCGCGTTACTGCGGACAGCGGCCTCCCCCAACAGCGCCTCCGTTCCCTGTTTGCAGCAGGAGGGTTTGGGACCGGCCCATCCCCGAGGCCCCTTGCAGCTATCATTTCTGGAACATTCCTCTCTTGGGAGCGCGTGGGCGCAGCCCCAGCCAGGCTCTGAGGCAGCCGCCACGGAGGGGGTGGCAGCCGGGGAATCTCAGTGTTTATCTGTCTGTCTGCCTCTGGGGGGCTAGACACCCCCCAGTAGGTGTGATGTCCTCATCAGGCCAGGAAGGGGCAAGGCTAACAGAGCTGAACCAGCCCCCACTGGGCCACCGGGGTCCCCCCACGGGGTGCCCCCCAAGCTGTTGCCTGTGGACCCCAGGCCCGCCAACTCCCGCCCTGCGGACACTGGCTGGGAGCGCCTCGGCCCCGCTGGCGACGGTGGTGGAGACCAGGACGCCCTCCCCTTCCCCGCAACTCTGATGTCAGCTCCCCTCTACCTCTACCTCTGTCTGGGCTTCCTTGCAGACGTGCTCTAGAGCCGTCTCCCGACCCAGACGCATTCACTGCTCCCAACATTGGCAGCACGCGGTGCCGTGGCCGGGGGTCACAGTGAGGAAATGGCTCGGCATTGGGTCAGACTTACTCCAGTCACCCTGGAAGTAAATGATGGCATCCCCGCTCAGGGCCGCCCGGTGCCCAGCCTCCGCCCGTGCGCTAACAACAACCAGCGCGGCCTCACTCCCTGGGCAATGTGAGCGGTCCTTCCTCCTCCCCAGGCCTCAGTCTCCCCATCTGCAAAGTGGGATGATGTGATCCCATCGCTGATCCCGAAGCTATCCAGCACGTCAAGCAGGATGCTGGCACCGGAAATCCTAGAAGCTGTCTAGGGCTGTGGATCTGCCACACCCAGGCCCCTGCTGGCACCTCTTCCAAGAAGCCTTCTGGATTTCATGGAAGGCTCCTCTCTAAATAGTGCTTGTCGTGTACCGCTCTACTGAATCCCAGGGCCTGGCTCCGGGGCACACTCGCCTGATGTCGTAGCTGTACATGTCCTTCTCCGGGCGCCCGTGGATGATCCAGTGGGCCAGCTCCTGCCCACAGCCGCCGCCCAGCATCATCCCTGGTGGGAGTGCAGACATAGGTCCGCTGCCTGCCCCAGAGCCCCCCACCCCATGTCCACAGCAAGCATCACCCCCCGAGCCCTGGATCTCACAGCTGGGGTGCTGCACACCTGCTAACAGGACCCCGCCCCTCCCTGCAGGCCTCCTCTGCCCCACCCCCTGCCAGCACCCACCCTGGGGCAGCTCTGGGGGCGGGGGAGGGGGGCACGGGAGCGCAAGGCCGCAGCTCTCACACTCACCTGCACTGTTGAAACCACAGCCCAGGTAGAATCCTCGGAGTTCAGGCGCCTCCCCCATCAGGGGCTTGTGGTCAGGCGTGAAGGACTCTGGAAGGAAGGGGGGCCAGAAGCTGCCTCCAGGCCACATGCATCCAGGGCAGGGTCTCCGGAGAACGCAGGGATTGGAGTGGGGTCTGCAGGTGCCCACTTCATCCAGACCCTCCCCATCCTCCCTCCTCAGCTCAGTGCCGCTTCCTCCAGAGAGCCTCCCTAATTGCCGCTGCCACGCTCCCAAGCTCCTCAGCGTGTCTGGCCCGAAACAGCCGCTGGGACAGAGTTCTGCTTTGCAGGCTCTGAGTTTGTCTCACGACGGTCACTGTTCTCCTGCTGATGAGGGGCCTTTCCCTGAGCCCCCATCGCAGGGTGAGCCTCGCCCTCACTGAGCCAGCTTCCTGCTGTGCCCATGCCGGCCACCCCTGTCCACTGGACCAGGAGAGGCTTCTCTCACCACTGTGTCTCAAGGCCTAGCACAGGGCC
This sequence comes from Spilogale gracilis, assembly GCA_004023965.1. NCBI lineage: Eukaryota > Metazoa > Chordata > Mammalia > Carnivora > Mephitidae > Spilogale > Spilogale gracilis. Next base: position 43,883 of record PITA01015323.1, read on the forward strand.
GCCCACACAGTAGGTGCTTGATAAACGTTGAATGAATGAAGGAATGATCCTAAGTTCTTTAGGAGAGGGACAGGGGCCTCTGCTTCTGTCTGCTGCGGGCGGGTCACCCGCAGAGGCCAGGGCACGGACAGCAAGGGTCCCTTGGACATCATTAGAAAGAGCTGAGCTTTGCAGCCACAATGCTGGGTTTAAACCCTGTTTTACCCTTTCCTAGCTGTGTATCCTTAGGCTAGTCACTTCACCTCTCTGAGCCTTAGTGTTCTCATCTGTAAAGGTGGGATCATGGCACTTCCTTCCAGGGCTGTGAGTTAGCCCATCAGTAAATACGTGCGGCCCATGCGTCCATGCCCCGGGCTTGGCTCTGAACCAGACCAGTGCCGCCCCTCAGGGAGCCAACACGGGAGTGACGGACACAGTAAATACACAGATAAGCAAAAGAGAACATCTGGTAAGAAAACAGAGTGGGAGGAGAGGGTGGTGAGGGACTCCTAGCAGCCCTCCCTGGCAGGCGCATGGTCACCGGGGGAGAGATGAGGAGACCATGGGGGGCAGGGTCCCGTGTATCCCAGGCCCCCTGCTAGTGAAGCCTGGACACCCAGCCAGAGTTCCCAACCTCTGTGAAGCTCTGCTCCCTGCGGGGGGAGCAGGCCTGACCTGGGGGGCAGCATCTGAGGTTATGGGGGAATGACCATCTACGGGATATGGGGGAAACTTTCAAAAACCTGGAGAGGGGGAAACCCTGGAGGTCAAAAAGAAAGAGGCGACAGGGGGTGGCTGAGGGAGGGTGGGGGGTCAGAGAAGGCAGGGAGCATCAGGACGGGAGCTTCCCCGGGGGCCCGTGCAGCCGCTCCCCGCCCCTGTGAGCACTTTTCTGGCCCAGGCCACGGGAGGATGGGAAGATCAGAACAGCCTCACAGGTCAAGTGAGGAAAGAGTTTCGGGGGACGAGAGTCTGTTGAATGTTTAACAAATGACTCAAGCCTGAGCAATATAAGGACATAGGAAGGCAGGACGTTTGGGCTCCACAGACATGGGCCCCCACCTTGGCAGTGACCTCTGGGACCCTGAATGGGAGCTCCGCCCGCCCCCAGATTCCCCAGAGTCAAGGGGGCCTGGGATTCCAAGCTCTGTTCCGGAAGCCAAAGGCCACTGACCGTACTCGTCCTCCCTGGCAAGAAGAGAGGCTGATCTCCCCACGAACCTTCCCTCCCAGGCAGGAAACCAGACACAAGATGTCCTCATAGGCACCTTGCCCCCAGACGGGGCTTCGTGGGAGCAGTGACTCCCCGGTCTAATTAAACAGATGATGTTCTGGGTGACGCGCACCCCTGAGATCGGCTCAGGCCTGTGTTTCCCACCGCCTGCCCCTTGCAAGCCTGGGGAAGCTGCGGCAGGGGGCAGGGAGCCTTCAGGCCATGGTCTGGGCCAGACGCCCAGGGTCCACTGCCCAGGGGCACTCCATCGGGCTCACCACGGCTGGGCTTCCTGAGAGCCGAGATTAAAGCGGCCTTGGCAGGTGGCCATGTCGATGCCAAGGGCACAGGGGGAGAGGGCTGGGCCCCTGCAGGCCGCAGGCCCCTGGCATCAGAACCTGCCCCTCTCCTGTCCCGGGCTGCCCCTCACCCCCTGAGTGGCTGTGGACAACTCCATCCTCTCTGGCCTCTGGCTGTCCCCTTCCCCTCAGGGGACTCCCAGCAGTTTGCTGGCCTGGCCGTGCCTTGCACCTAATGTGTGGCTTGCTTCTCCTCCCTGCTCCATGCCCGCTGGGTGCTGTGTCACCCATTTCACAGATGAGGACACTGAGGCACAGGGAACTCAGAGCCTCAGACACAAACTTCCCCCTTTGGACACACAGTATCCTTCAGAGACTCTCTCCCCAGCGCTGATGCGGGCCACGGTGGCGGTGGCGTGTCTCCTGCCTGCACGCGGCGGGGGCGGCCTGGGCCCAGGCCTGACACAGGCCAGACGCGCTTCTCAGCCAGAAGGGCCCTAAGACGCCCACCCCAGCCCCAGCCTCCCCGCTCACCGGGGCCGCAGACCGTGGACTTGATCCCCGTCTTCTCCAGCACAGGGATGCGGTTGACGGCGCCTGCGATGTGCGTGCTGAACACATCCCAGTCCAGGTCGAAGAGGCCAAAGGCGAACTTGTCTGACACCTGGGTGGGGGCAGGCGGGGGTGCGGCCCTGTGACGGCAGTCCCACGGGGGCTGAGCCGGCCCCCGCGTTAGCAGAGGGACAGGGCTGGGCTGGGCCCCTGGCCTCCTCCACGGACCCTCAGCAGGGCCTGTCTGCTCCCCTTCCCCAGCCTCCCCATCCCCGTGTTGGCCCGGGCCCACCGGCTCTGCGCCGGACTGTTACAGTGGCCCCTCCCTGGTCACCCGGCCTCCCCACTCCCTCCACCCATTCTCCTAAGGCAGACCAGGCCCTCTCTTGCTCGCAAGCCGCCCGTGGCTCCTGAGGCTCTCTGTGCCCCACAAAGCCCTTCGAGGCCCTGTCCACGTCCGTCACTGACCAACAGCCATGCTGACCTTCCTTCAGTTCTTCGAGAAAGACAAGCTTGACCTGACCTCAAGGCCTTCACCCCCGACCTGAGCCAGCTCCTCGCCCACCTGTTCTCTGCAGGGCTCTGCTCTGCTGCCTGGATGGGGGCCGCCTGACCAGTGTGAAGGGCATCCCTGCACATCACTCTTACCAGGCTTTTCCCCAACCTGCTGGCTCCATTCCCACACAGACCCCCATGGCTTCTTTGTTCATTGTGGGTCTCCCCACCTAAATAAAGGCACCCCGGGACAGGAACTCTGATGCTGGGCTCCCCCTGTCCCCAGGAAGTAAGACACTATCTAACCCAAAGCTGTCATTCGGTCATTCCATCTCTGCGTGAATCCAGGAGCGAGGCTGGCCCCGGGCACAATCATGGGAGCCGAGGGGGCCACCAGACCTCAGGCAGCCCCCAAAGCTGCCGGGGAGCAGCCAGGCCTGGGGCTGGGGGCCGCGGCTGTGGGGGCGGGGCCACAGGGTCGTTTGCTGTGGACCCCGGGCTTTTGTGGTTTTGTCCTCCAAAGCCCTTACTTGACATTTCGGCAGCCTGTTAATGTTGTGAGGCCAGCCCTCTCCCTGCGCCTGCTCTGGATCTACCCGCGTGCCAGGGCCCGAGAAAAAGGAGCGAGGGAGGGTGGGTTTTCCAGAAGAAGGCTTCACCTCGCTGAGACGCAGCCCCGAACCACTCCCTCGACCTCTCAGTGTCTCACCTCCTCCCAGAAGATGGGGTTGGTCTCATAGCCGCCCACAGACAAGGCATCCCCTTGGAGGCGGAGGTAGACTGAGGCATCGTGGTCACGGACATTGGGCATGTTCTGGAAGGCAGAGGGGCCTCAGGGTCAGCCAGGGCTGGGCCGCCACAGGCCCGCGACGGCCCACGGCGCCTCCTCCTTAGTGTAGCTTACACTGTGGACAGACCCACCCAGCAGGCATCTCCCTCCCTACACCCCATACAACAGGAGCAAAGATGTAAGAAGGAGAAGAAGGAAGGAGGGAAGGGCAAGGTATAAGCCAAAAGCCTAAACGGCCTGTGGAGAGCACGTGGCGAGCTCAGGCAATGCTGCAGGATGCCAAGTGGAGGCCGGCACCGCAGCTCAGGTCTGGGGACGGGAAAAGGCACAAGCTGGCCCAGCTCGCGCCCTCCCGGTCCCCTCCTGTCTGCAGAGTCCCCGCTGGTGGCAACCTAGCTCCCTCTGCAGGGACCTGATGGGCAGAGTGCATGGTGGGTGTGGGTGTGAGCGCGTGTGCGCACGTGGGTAAGTGCCAGAGTGTGTGTGCGTGTACGCGGTTGCGTGTGTAAGTGCACACGTGTGTGAGTACGAAAGAGAGTGTGTGTGAACAGAAAGACAGGCCAGGGGCACCTGGGTGGCTCAGTCAGTTAAGTGACTGCCTGCAGCTCAGGTCGTGGTCTCAGGGTCCTGAGATCGAGTCCCGCACTGGGCTTCCCACTCAGAGGGGAGTCTTCTTCCTCTGCTTCTGCTGCTTCCCCTGTTTGCACTCCCTCTCTCTGTGCCAAATAAGTAAATGAAATCTTAAAAAAATTTAAAAAATACAAAGACTTAAACAAACTGCATTAAAAAAAGAGAAGAAAAAAGAAAGACAGGCCGGGGTCTCTTCAGAACAGTGAGCCCAGGTTCCCTCCGTCCTCACCCAGCACAGCCCGTATCCCAGCCTGCGGAAAGCCCTGAGGTCTGGAGAAGGAGGTTTCCACAGGCTCCAGTCTTAGGGTGGTGAGGGGTGGGCTGCCGTTGCCCTCTACAGCAGCCCAGGGACTCTACTGTGGGGACACAAGTGGCCTGTGCAACGCTCCAGATGTTGGCATGGGGGCCCTCACCAAAGAGGATGGCTCACCCTCATCCCCTGTGAGCAGCCCTCCTGTCCTCCTTCTCCAAGCCCTTCCAGTCAGCCTGCAGAAACGACCCTTTAAAATACTCACACCAGGAACTTCAGAGCTATGACAAGGTTGTCTCCATCAAACAAGGGGACGTGGAAAAGGAGCACTCCCGGATGAAGAAAGAGGTCTCAAAATGGGAGATGAGGATCAAAATGAAAAATGCAACAGAGGGTCAGATAAGATCACCTTCTAGATACGAGGCTAAAAAAGAGGAAGAAATTGCAATCAGGAAAGGAAAAAAATAAGGAAATCACAAGGTCAGCCCTAAAGGTCCAACATCCAGTTTATAGGAGGTTCAGAAAGACAAACAGAGGAAATGGAGTACAGGAACATCAGAGCAGCAAGCCAGGGCAATTTCTCAGATTAAACATCACAGATCTCCATATGAAAGGGCCCACCGTGCCCCGGGAATGGATAGGCCAGCACAGAGGCCATGCTGGGGTAAAACATCAAAATACCAGAGGAAGAGACGGGTCCTGAAGAATGGCACAGCACTCCCAGAGGCCAGAGGACCTGGGGCCAAGTCTGCCAAATTCTGAGAGACAGTTTGAGATGGACTCAGTCAATCTAGACCCAGTCAATCCATCAATCAAGTGTAAGGGGAGGATAAAGATTACTTCAGACATCAACGAACACGAAAGTATTTACCCACCACCTGCCCCTTCTCAGTAAGCAACCAGAGCACACGCCACGGATCCACACAGAAGAGGAGTGAAGAAGGCTCTGGGGTCACAGCCAAGCGGAGGCCACGAGGCAAGATCAACTCTGATCTCTAGAATGCAGATCAGAACAGCAGGAGGGTTCCTCCAAGGGAGGGGAACGGGACTTACAGACTGTACGGGATTTCCCTGACACTCAGAGCAGTGCAGAACATATTCTTGAGAAGTAGTTGTCAGTTGAAACGTTTGGGAGGAAAATGGGACAGTTAGAATATAAATGCACATATCTCAATGAAATACTAGCAAACTGAATCCAGCAACAGATAAAAGGATTATATGCCATGACCCAATGAGATTTCTCCCAGGAATGCAAGGTTGGCTTGACATCCAAAAACAAGTCTATGTAATACACCATATCAACCGCACAGGATGAAAACCCATCATTTCAATAGATGCCGAGAAAGCATTTCCAACACATTTCATGACAAAAACACTCAACAATCTAGAAATAGAAGGGAACTTCCTGACAAAGGGTATCTAAGAAACACCCACAGCCAAATCATACTTATTTTCAGCTTTTCCTCTAAGATTAGGCCAACAGCAGGATGTCTACTCTCAGCACTTCTATAGAGCATCGTACTGGAGGTTCTAGGCAGTACAGAAACAAGGCAAGAAAAAGTATTACAAGGCATCAAGCTTGGAAAAGAAGGAGTAAAACAATCTTTGTTTGCAGATGACAAGATCCTGCATATAGGAAATCCTAGGAAGCCACTAGAAAACGAATACAACTAATGAAATAGCTCAACAAGGTGGCAGGATACAAGGTCAACACACAACAGACAAATAAAAACCATGGTTTTGTTTTTCATTTCACTAACGATGGACAATCAAAAATGAGATTAATAACTCCACTTATATCATCAAAGGAATTTTTAAAAGATTTTATTTATTTATTTGCTATATATGTAGAGAGAGCATGCACATGAGCACAGGCAGGGGGGAAAGGAGGAAATAGATTCCCTGTTGAGCATGGAGCCCAACACGGATTTCGATCCCGGGACCCTGAGATCATGACCTGAGCTGAAGGCAGACGCTTAATGGTCTGAGCCACCCAGGCACCCCCATCAAAAATAATTTTTAAATATTTACAAATAAATTAAAAAAAAACAAGTGCAAAACTTGTACTCTAAAAACTTGGCAATATTTTTGAAAGAAACTGCAGAATGGAAAAACATCCCGTGTTTAAAAATGAAGACCAGGGGCGCCTGGGTGGCTCAGTTGGTTGAGCAACTGCCTTCAGCTCAGGTCATGATCCCGGAGACCCGGGATCGAGCCCCACATCAGGGTTTTCGGCTCAGCAGGAAGCCTGCTTCTCCCTCTCTCAGTCCCTCTGCTTGTGTTCCCTCTCTCGCTGTGTTTCTCTCTGTCAAATAAATAAATAAAATCCTTAAAAAATAAAAAATAAATAAAAAAAATAAAAATAAAAAATAAAAATGAAGACCAGGGGCGCCTGGGTGGCTCAGTTGG
>PITA01015324.1:0-50486 GCA_004023965.1 Spilogale gracilis
CCAAATTCTATAAAGAAGTTATTAAACTCAACACCTAAAAAGCAAATAATATAGTTAAGAAATGGGCAGAAGACATGAATAGACATTTCTCCAAAGAAGACATCCAGATGGCTAACAGACACATGAAAAGACTCATCATTAGGGAAATACAAATCAAAACCACAATGAGATACCACCTCACACTTGTCAGAATGGCTAAGATTAACAATCCAGGAAACAAAAGATGTTGGTGAGGATGCAGAGAAAGGGGAACTCTCTTGCACTGTTTTTGGGAATGCAAACTGGTACAGCCACTCTAGAAAACAGTATGGAGATTCCTCAAAAAGTTAAAAATAGAACCACCCTATGACCCAGCAATTATGCTACTAGATATTTACCCAAAGGAAACAAAAGTACAGATTTAAAGGGCTACATGCATTAGCAACAATAGCCAACTATGGAAAGAGCCCAGATATCCATCAACATACGAATGGATAAAAAGGTGGTATATATAATGGAATACTGGTATACAATGGTATAAATTGGTATACAATGGACTCTTACTCAGCCAAGAATGAAATCTTGCCACTTCCAAGATGGATGGATAGATGGAGCTAGAGTATATTATGTTAAAGCAAAATAAATCGGTCAGAGAAAGACAAATATTATGACTTCACTCATATGTGGAATTTAAGCAACAAAACATAAATATATGGTAGGGAGGAAAAAAGAGAAGGAAACAAACTGTAGGAGTCTCTTCATGATAGAGTAAAAACTGACAGTTGATGGAGGAAGGTAGGGGGTAGGCTAGATGGGTGATGGGTATTAGGAGGGTGCTTGTTATCATGAGCACTGGGTATTTTAAGTAAGTGTTGAATCACTGAATTCTATTCCTGAAACCAATATTGTACGTATAACTAACTAGAATTTAAACAAAAATTTGAAAAGAAAAAAAAAACACTGATGAAGAAAGAAAAAAAGGGGTAATCAGAGATAGGAAAATGAAGACATCTAGGAGAGGACAATTTCCACAGTAGCCAAGACAGGGAAGAATTATGAAAAGGAAAAGAAGGGTAGTATGAAATACCACAGAGAGACCAGGGAAGATGAGAAGTGAAAAAAAAGGCCATAAGAGTTAATCATTAGTTGGTATTTTACAAAGACAGCTTCAGTAGCATGATAACAAAATGTAGTTTGCAAGTGGAAAATGGAAAAAGTAAACAGCTCTTATAATCTCTTAAGAAGTTGGCAGTAAAAAAAGAGAGAGAGGAGAGAGAGAGAGAGAGAGAGAGAGAGAGAGAGAGATCTTTTGAGAAGTAAGGTAATAAGGATTTCTTAGGAAAAACCCAAGCATATTCATAGGAAAAGGAAAAGCCGGTGAACAAACAATAAGGATGCAAAGAGAAGAATGGGAACAAGGGTTACCTGGCTGGCTCAGTTGGTAGAGCATGTGGCTCTTGATCTCAGGGTTGTAAGCTCAAGCCCCACTTTTGGTACAGAAATTACTTTTAAATAGTCTTCTTAAAAAATGGGGCACCTCACTGGCTTAAGCACTAGAACATGTGACTCTTGCTCTCAGGGTTGAGTTCAAGCCCCATTATAGGTGTAGAGATTATTTAAAAAATAAAATCTTTAAAAAGAGAGAAGAAAGGAATCTCATGAGGTTATATCTTATTGGAGATGGAAAGAAGGTGGAAAAGTTTACCTCAAATAATTGAAAGGTAATCTCTTCCTCTGAGATAGAAGAGAACTGCTTGAAAAACAGAAATTCTAAAATAGAGTTTTCCAGGAGAAAAGTTCAAGGATTCATCACGGTAACTTCAAGTCTCTCAAAAAATACAGGAAGTGAATTTTCTGTAGAGTGAGGACATTGAGGGTAAAGTTTAGGAAGAATAGAAATGCTTTAAAAGAGTTAAAGAAACTATAGAGATCAATAAAAGGGGGGAAAACTATCCAATAAAATATTTGACTAAAGGTAGAATATATGAATTTGCAGTAGATAAGTTTGTCTTGTTTTGAGAATCATTATCAGGAAAGCAAAAGCCTAGAAGGCAACTGGAGAAGGCTTGCCGTGATTGGAGTTTAGCAGGATGAAGTCTAAGGAACTAGGTAAGGAGAAATTCTTCAGAAGCACAACACTGCCAAAATTGTAGAAGAGATTCAAATGAAGTATTAGGTAAGTAAAGTCATAAAGATAGTCTAGAAGCTCAAGAGACTGAAGGGATACAATAAAGTTAAAATTAGGCTAAGAGGGAAAGACAAAGGTAACTGTTACTACTGAGGAAAATTTCATAATGCACCTAGCTTAGTTTACTGAATACACTGCATTCTAAAAACATAAAGCCACCTAATATTTATTTTAAATGTCCAAATTTTGAGTCAATAGGTGTGAGTTCAGTATTGAACCTCCGTGAACCTCAGCTATAAAACATGAGTAAAAATAACAGCTCAAAATCTCAAAAACTATTTTAAAAGATACAAAAGTGTGGTGCACAGTAACATTTTTATTTTTATTTTGGGAGAGAACAAGTCTGAGTAGGATTGGAGGGAGAGGGAAAGAGAGAATCTTAAGCAGTGTCTATACCCAGCATGGAAGCCCAACTCAGGGCTTGATCTCACGACCCTGAGATCATGACCTGAGCCAAAATCAAGAGTCAGACACTTAAATAACTGAGCCATCCAGGAAACCTGTGATTTTTCTTTTTTCTTTTCTTTTTTTCAAATTTACATATAATGTATTATTTGTTTCAGGGCTACAGGTCTGTGATTCACCAGAGTGATTTTTACTTTTAATGCTTACTTTATGTAGATTTGTTTTCTCATCGTAAAGTTCATGTAGCAATAAGTATTATAAGAAAGGAACCAAACCTTTTAATTTTTGTCTACTATCTTATTAGTGGACTTATTGGGAAAGGTTGAAATAGACTAAACAAAGAAACTGTGAGCAGTGAAAAAAGATTTACCTTACTTAGAATTAATTTTTTAGGGGTGCCTGAGTGGCTCAGTTGGTTAAGCAGCTGCCTTTGACTCATGTCATGATCCCAAGGTCCAGGGATTAAGTCCCAAATTGGGATCCCTGGTCATTGAAGACCCAGTTCTCCCTCTCTCCCTGCCTGCTGCTCTGCCTACTTGTGCTCTCTAGCTCTCTGTTAAATAAATAAAATCTTAAAAAAAAAAAGAATTAGGTTTTTATTTTAAATGTGTTAATTATTAATATTATTATATACTTAGATACAACACCATTATAATAATGTACATTAAAAGTATTTTCTTGAATTGAAAAACCAATTCTTATTGCTAAAAAATTTCTTACCAAAATTTGTCTGGTAATTTGAGCTGTGATTTCCTTGGCATCCAAGACAATTGATGGTGGGAGTGATGACACCTCTGCAGCTTTTAATCCTAAAATTACAGACAATGGGGCTTCACTCTTGTTATGGCAGGTATTATGTTTATTTTAAGTAGTAATAATCTTTTCTTCACAGATTTAAACTTCCATTATAAACTTAGCTATTCTCAAAATTAAGTTTTTGAAAGTTCTGGATGACACTTTGCCAATTATAAGATTTAATTAGTTGTCCAAGATATATGACAAATTAGAATATCAATCACCTCTCAACGTACATCTGAGACAGTCAGGAAAACATGACAGGGAAAAGAAAAGGGATAACTAGACAACTGAATAATGACAATGAAATTCCAACTACAAATGCAGTTGGTTAACAGAAGGTCAAAGAATATGAGCTTTGCAAGGGAGAAGAGAAAACCGTAGTCAGATAGATAACGCTCCAGCTGAATGCTCATCTGCCTAGCAGATCACTGAGAGAGGGATTTCTACAAGATATAACTATAGATGACTATGTTTCATGCAATTCAAAGTACTATCTAGTATTCTCAAGTTCCCTGAGCCTAATTTTATTGTATAAATGCCACATAGGCTTTCTACTAAGTACTAACAGTTTATTGTATGTACTACTTTAGAGGCAATAGAAACATCGCTAACACATTTATTGAGAAGTTACTAATTGCTAGGTACTATATTAAGCAGCTCGTATTCGATAATTCACTTAATCTTCATAAGCCCTACATATATGGAAAATTATCCCCATATAATAGATAAAATTAAAGCTTATAAAAATAAAGTATCTGGTACAAATTAAGTTATGGAGTTAATTTCTCATTTCAAAGAGCAAAACAGAGATGCTTTCCCCCAAAGGGTCACATTTATAGCTAAAATTATTTTAGGAATTTTATATGTATAGATCAATTAAAATTTTTCTGAATCCATGAGATTTTACACATGTCATATAATGATTAAGATAGAAAATATCTAATCAAGTTTACAAGTATCATATGGTTTGATAATACTTTCTCTTTTAAGACTTCAGATGATCAAGTTCCCTGCATCTGAAGAAAACAGACGTTACTGAAAGTGTAAGAAATATACAATTTTCAATTCATTTATAACTTGCAAATATAAGCTAAATTACATTTTTCTAAAAACAGAAACTAATGCTTCTGGGGCTTTAATTAGTGTTATTAATTCTATGTAAGTATTGATTAATATAAGTTTAAATATAAGCTTAATATATATAAAATGTGAGCTTGACATAGAAAATAGTCTTAGAGCATAAACACTCAAAACAATGATAGGAAAAGTTGCTTAGATTAACAAACATGTAAAGGGGAGAAGAATTATAAGAATAGGTAGTATGTCAATAGTTATTAAATAATTTCCATATGCAATACCATAATTTTTTTCTTCTGTGAATCCCTTACAAAGTTTGTAGGTATACAAGATTGTTTCTTTATTTCTTGACGTGTTCTTCACATGGTGCACTTCAAAATGCATGTTTTCTACATTAGGATACAGGTCGTCTATATGACATAGTTCCAGGAAATGTGTAGCAAACAGTGTAAATGCCTAAAATATATAACAACGAATGTATTTTTAAAATGAAATAGAAAAAAAATTCAGTTTGATTTTCCAAGTAGCTTGGAAAAAATGTAGGAATGAAATAATGGTTGATTCCTTTCAAAATGTTTTGCAAATTTATATTCAATGAGAGAAACATTTTATTATGTTTACACATCACACATATTACAAAAAAGAGAACAAATTTAAAAATAAAATCCCCCTAAAATCTGAAGATATTCAAAGATGAGGTTTACCAGTAGTAAAGTTGTTAAGTGAGGTAATCATTTATTTTATTTTCTTTTATTTTAAGGTTTTATTTATTTGACAGAGAGAAACATAGCTAGAGAGGGAGCACAGGCAGGGGGAGTGAAAAAAGGAGAAGCAGGCTTCCTGTAGGGCAGGGAACCTGATGTAGGGGCTTGATCCCAGGACTCTGGGATCATGACCTGAGCCCAAGGCAACCGCTTAACGAGTGAGCCACCCAGGTGCCCTGAGGTAATCATTTATTAGAAAAGTAATTTACAAATAAAATCATAATATTTCTCTCAACTTAAAAAAAAAACAAAAACTTCACTTTAAAAATAGCTTCCCTCCACATAACTAGTGTTTGGAAAGTGGAATCAATGCTTTACGTTAGGTATTAGATTTTTAGCTTTTAGATTTGCCTTGTATTTAAGGTTAGGTACTTAGAGGGAAGAAACAAAAGATGGAGAATAATGCTTAGGACAATGATTCTCAAACTTTAGTAATCCCCTTGGGAATCTGTTAAAGATGGAAATTCTTGGTACTTATGCCTTCCCCCATGCCACCCCAAATACTCAATCAGTAGTTGTAATGTGAGGTCCCAGGAAATTCCATTTTCCAGAAGTATTTTAGGATATTGATGCAGATGGTTCAAGTGCTATGACCAGCACATGGTTTCCAGTTACTAAACTAGATAACGATTTGAATAATTGCTTATGTTTTAAGATATTACCAGAAAAAAAACTATAAAGATGTGATTGGTAGAAAAATAAAGGGCTAAGGCATTAAAAATAAAATATTTGGGGCTGGCAAATGGCATCAACCATGTAAGGGGGGATGGCGAGAGGTATAGGACAGAAAAATGAAAAAATTCAACTACTTACCAGTAAATCAAAAGGAGTATAAAACCAAATTTATAAAGCAACAAAAAAATATTTAGAAATCCAGTAAACTATTTAGAAGCTAAGGACAATGTTCATAATAGCATTAATGCCCTCAGAATCTATGTATCAAACTAACCTATTCCTCTTTACTACTAGAAATAGAGTCCTTAGTATTTTTAAATCAATCAGATTAGAGGTGAGATGGGGGCACTAGTGCAGGGACCTAAACACTAAGAGGATGCCAGTGGCTGTGGCGCTCTACAGACAGACCCAGCCAAGTTGCTTCAACCATGTGAAGATAGGCTTCATGATGGGCTATGCAGTGGGTATGGCAGGTGGGGTGCTCTTGGGTACTTTTTTCATCTCAGGTAGGAATGTGGGGTTGGGAGCTGATGGGTGGACTCCGGAAAACCACAATGCAGAGTGGTGGCATCTTTAACACATTCATGGCCATCAGGATGGGCATCCAATACAAATCAGGGCCATAGTTGCCCACTACATCTTCCCCTTCCCATTAGTCCCAGCCCATGTACTGTAATAAAACAAGTCTTTGAGTTATATAATAAAAATAAAATATGTCTAATCAGATTAAAGAGTCAATTCCAGAAACCCCAGAACCGATTCAGAAAACTTATCGTTAAAATTCTGTTGCTCTAGAACCACTCTCAATACCAAATTCTGTAATAGGCTTCTCCAGAGAAACAGAATAGGGTGTGTGTGTGTGTGTGTGTGTGTGTAGGGAGAGAGAGCAAGAGAGAGACATTTACTATTAGGAATTGGTTCATATGATTATGAGACTTAAGAATCCCCAGGTTTGCAATCAGCAAGCTGGAGACCCAGGAGAGTTGGTGCTGTAGTTCCAGTCTGAGTCTAAAGGCCTGAGAACCAGGAGAGCAAATGGTATAGTTCCAGTCCAAATATTGGCAGGCTCAAAATTCCGAAAAAGCTAATGTTTCAATTCTAGTGCAAAGGCAGGAAAAATGACTCTAGATTGAAGGCAGTCAGACAGGAAGTAACCCTCTCACTCCCAGGAGGGTCAGCCTTTTTGTCCTATTCAGGTATTCAACTGGCTTCACTCAAAACTAATTGGATGGGAGGAGCTAGAAGTCATAGAGATGGAGCAGATGGGAGCCAGGGTGCCTATGCACACGTGAGCACACTCCTGGTGTGCTCAGGCCCACTATAGCAAGGGTGGGAGGAGGTGCAGCATTGGCAGGGCAGCCCAGGCAGTGCGCTGGAAGGCATGCCCTGTTGTGGGTATTAGGCCACCATTCCTGGGCCTCCACTGTGACTGCATCACTGCAGAAGCAGGTCAGCCTTACCAGTCCCCTAGTGGGCAACTAGAGAAGATAGGCACCTGGTCAGGACCCCAAAGACATACCCCTTTCCCTCCCTCTCCTTGGTGCTGTACCTACCCCCAGATTGTCCAGGGGCTGGTTCCCTTACCTCCCAAGTCCCAGGCTATACTGCCCAAATACATGGTATGCTAACAGAGGATCCTATTACCACTTGTCTTTCTCCCTCAGTCCTATATGATCTGTAAACTCAAGTTTGAAGTCAGAGAAAACTATGATAACAATGGCACTGTAACTCAGAGAGGTGAAGTATGCTAGAAGACAATCACAGACTGTGTGATTTATATAGAATCAATCCAGAGTCTGGATTACCGGTGAAGTGTGAGGAATCTGAGCCCTGTGTGTGAGGCTGTCCACTCATATTTGTTATCATTGACCAAGGGGCAGTTTGAAATTCAATATACACCATGGCTGAGGTAGACAGCTTTTTGTAGAGTTATTTCCTGGAAATATTTGATGCTTTGGAAAGCCTTCAGTCTCCTATTTCTTTTAGCTTCATAACATTGACAGTGTGTCTACAACAGGCTTCGGGTGATATATTTTTACTGAATGGGAAGGAATGCCCCCCCCCCTTTTTAAAAGATTTTATTTATTTGACAGAGAGAAACACAGCCAGAGAGGGAACACAAGCAGGGGGAGTGAGAGAGGGAGAAGCAGGCCTCCTGCCTAGCAGGGAGCCCGATGTGGGACTCGATCCCAGGTCTCCGGGATCATGACCTGAGCCAAAAGCAGTCGCCCAACCAACTGAGCCACCCAGGTGCCCCCCCCCTTTTTAAGAGAGAGAGGGCATGCAACAGGGTGTGGGGTGGGGAAGGAGAAGGGACAGAGGGAGAGGGAGAAAATCCCAAGCAGACTCTGTCCTGAGTGCAGAGTCCCATAGGGGGCTCTATCTCAGACCTTAAGATCATGACCTGAGCTAAAATCAGGTCAGATGCTCAAGGACCCAGGTACCCCAGGAAAGCCCCTTTCTTTTAAGAGATGTGCTTGCATCTAAGGAGCTTGCTAGTACATAGTAGATGTACTGGAAGTTTTCACCAGCTCTCCATGTGGACTCAATCTACATAACATCTTACAGAATGGGTTTGTGTCCCCTCAAGAAATCCCTCCAAACTACTATTCAGTGATGATACTGTTGACAGCAGGATTGGGTCAGCTGCTGAAGAGTTACCTGCAAAAAACTAAATTTACATTGGTATACCAACTTTTCATAGCTCTTACAAACCTTGAGGATTTGGCTGTTCTCCCTGCTGTTACTTCTGAGGAACATTCAGTATTAAAAGAAGTGATGAAGAAATACGCTGTTATATTAAATGTCATGTTCCTATGCTAAGAAGTTGCATTAATTGAGTTCAAGCTACACACATTTACCAAGTGTGCCATGTTGTTATTGACACAGCTACAGACAAGAGAGTTTTGCCATTAACGAATGTCCACAAAGACTTCTGACTGCTGGGTGCCTGGATGGCTCAGTGAGTTAAAGCCTCTTCCTTTAGCTCAGATCATGATCTCAGTGTCCTAGGATAAAGGCCCACATCCAGTTCTCTGCTCAGCAGGGAGCCTGCTTCCTCCTCTCTCTCTGCCTGCCTCTCTGCCTACTTGTGATCTGTATGTGTGTGTGTGTGTGTGTGTGTGTGTGTGTCAAATAAATGAATGAATGGATGGATAAATAAATAAATAAAATCTTAAAAAAAAAAAAAGACTTCTGACTGCTGAGTCAATACGTCTTTATACCACCTGTGAGGAAATACTTGCAAAACACTTGAATGATGGTAAAAATCAATCAAATTCCTCTTTTCCTTAGACAGCCTTCAACAAAATTTCTTTGGAATATACAGAACCATCTGAAGAGTCCCCATACAAGACATCATTTAAGGCATGGGGAAATCAATTTATCCAAATTTCTAAAAGAAGCAATAAATCAATTGCTTGCACTTTCCATTGTACTTTTACCAAGATTCATTGATGAAGATCTGTTATCAATGTTTAAGGAAAAAGCAGTGCTAAAATCACTAGCTGGTCTTGCAGAAGGCTAGAGTGTTCCCTTCCATCTAGTTTCTTAGCTTAAAAAAAATGTGCTGAACTGTGAGAAGAGCATCATAAGGGTTTGGCCCCTCCTGCCTTTGCCTGAAGAAGCTGAGGAAGCAGGCAGATTAGAAGCAATTCTGAAACAAATGCCTACAGCTATTTAATTACAAAAATCATGTATGAGTTGTATCACCACATGCCTGAGAATCACTGTGTTTTTAGTGACTTGGACAGCCTTCCTGCTGAGAAGTGGCCCCAGGTAAACTGTAACCTCTGTCACATCCCCATCCTAACTCTTTTCAGTCCCAGAACATTCTGGAAGTGCTCATCATGCTTCAAAACATCAGCACACACTGCACCCATGTATCCAGGCAGGATGCTCCATCCACGGAGTTGAGACATCAGCAGTGGGTAGAAAGAAGGTTGTGCTCCAGGCAAAGGAAGTAATATTAAGCTTCTGTCTCCTGTGCTTTACCCAATTTTATCTGATTACACTGGAACTAGTCAACATTCATGTGGTTCATGGAAAAAATTCATATGAGTATCTAAAGTTCTTAAAGTTGTTGCAGTGCATGGAGAACCTGGTGGCTTACACCAGTACACAGAAGAACAAATGGAACAAAACTATCAATCTTACATGGACAGCCTTATTGAAAATTTGAGAAAAAACAAATGTTAATACATTTAGCCAAGAAATCTACAAGTAAAGGAGTCTTATGAAAACACTTAATAAGTGAAGATTGCTTTTGGCTACATCAAAAAACCCAGCCTGAATAGGCTTTCCCAACATGGAAATTGAAAATCCAAAGGTAGGGTGGATTCCAAGGTCTGTTTGACCAAGGATCAAGTTCCATTTCTCATGGCTTCTCGTTTGCTCTTCCTGAGTTTATGTGAACCTCAGGCTGGGTGCCCTCCTGGAACCAAGTGGCCACAATAGTTTGGTCCCTCCACCATAACATAGTGTCCAAAGGAGGGCACTTCTCACCCAGATGTCACCCAGAAAGCCTTGGAAACTGTCACTGTGGCCAGGACCCTCCTCCTGTACTCCCTAGGCAGGCTGGGTAGGCCTCTACTCCTGAGACACCACGGAGGCATGGAGAGAGAGCTTGAAGCAGTTTGGACTCATCCCTGGAGCTGAGAATAAGGTTGGATGATCCAGATTCCATAGAACAGAGTTGAAGAGGAATAGCTCCTGGAAGGTATAATAGGCAGATGTGGTAACAGGCAGCAGGTTTGCTGGCAGTGTGTAGCCAGGAATGCAGGAGCCCTGCCATGTGTCTGGGTATGGTGGGTTTTGTATGAGAGCAGGGAGAGCTGGTGGAGCAAGGGTCAGGGGTGCAGCTGCCCCAGTGCAGCTCAGAGAGCCAAAGACTGACATTCTCAAAAGCTCACTGGGTGACTGCAATTGTCTGGAACATCTGAGAAGCCCCTGACATCTGTCTCAGGTGGCAGCAACAAAGCCAGCACCTCTTAGGAACTTTTCTGAGGCTGTCCTAGACCCCAGGTCTGTGTATGTGCTAGGCTGCACACAGTGAATTATGGCCCCTTCTCCACCTTCCAAACCTCCCTGGCAGGTTCTAGCCCAAAGACCTACAAGGAAGAACATTCACCATGTGTGTTTCTGGCTTCTCTGCTGTCAGAGAACAGTGCTAAGGAGTCCTCAGAGGAAAGGGGTGGTGCTGTGGGATGACAGACATTCTAGTACATTCCATCCATCCCTTTGCCAACTCAACACCCATCACCTCCCTTTAAACTAAACTCTTAGGCAAAAACAGAGCATCATGCTTCTGCCCCTGTAATATAGCCCTCTCTTGTGCAACTGTAGTCTCTAATTTTCATATGTTGTGTTTATGCTCCTGGGACACATTCTTTTGCAGTGTCTCCCTTGGGCTCTAATTTAAATGTTGATTTATAGGATTAACTACTCTTAACCCTCCTTAGGTTGGAGCTGGAACAGAACAGAGGAAATAAAAGAATTGATATTTATCAAGCCCATGAAAAAACAAACAAACAAAACTGACTAGATAGGACCTACTTAAGCTAAGGAGGAGTCTACCAGTTCAAATACAAATCTCATTCAGAAACCCTCATAGATACACCTAAAATACTGCTTGACCAAATGTCCAGTACTCTGTAGTCCAGTCAGGCTGACATACAAAATTAACCACCAGGCAGTAACTAGCCTTTAATCCTAACATGTAATACATATATCTTATTTTTATAAGAAATTCTGATCAACTGAAATAGATCAACTGACATAGATTCACTATTACAAGGACTAATGTTATTTCTTAACATTACTTTTGATTTACCACATACCTATTACAAAAATAAGATTTTTCTCATTCTTTTTAATAAATCATTACAGACTGTCACTTAAGGTAAAGAAGATCATCTTAGGGATATTTCAAGGTACTTTAAATATGGAAAAATAAGGGCACCTGGGTGGCTCAGTTGGTTAAGCGACTGCCTTCGGCTTACGTCATGATCCCAGAGACCCGGGATCGAGTCCCACATCGAGTCCCACATCGGGCTTGCTGCTCGGCGGGAAGCCTGATTCTCCCTCTCTCACTCCCCCTGTTTGTGTTCCCTCTCTGGCTGTGTTTCTCTCTGTCAAATAAATAAAATCTTAAAAAAAAATATGGAAAAATATTTTTAAGTTTTTTCATACCTGTATATATTCTGAGTGATCATCTAGAAAGATATTTTACAAATCAAATTAATAATAATGCAAAAATCATAGTCTATTTTACTTGATTTGTGAAAACCTGTTTTCTTTAAAGGAATGAAATCTTAACTGGGTAAGTAAAATAGTTTTCCATAAAGTGACTTCAGATGCCTAGTATTTCACTTCATGTTGTAACATCATAGTCAATGTTATTTATCCATGGAGACAATTATTGAAATGCTTTCATGTTTTGCCTTTTATTTTGGTTAAATTAAAGCCAAGTGACTAGTCTTGATATTATTTGTATTTTTTGGTTTCCTCCTTTCCTTGTCTAAATCATGACCATCATACTAGCTGTTCTTGCAATTAATAAAAATATAAATACTATGGTACATTTTATTACCTAAAATTGTTTAAAGAGCTATTTGTAGGTACCTATAAAATCTAATCATGGTAAATATATAAAGGATACATCAAGGGGTGCCTGGGTGGCTCAGTTAGTTGAGCACTGGACTCTTAGTGTCTACTCTGATCATGATCTCAACAGTTGTGAGATCAAGCCCCATATATAAGTTCTGTGCTCAGCAGAGAGTCTGCAGGAAATTTCTCTCTCCTGCTCCCTTTTCCTCTGCCCCTCCTCCTGCTCAGGAGTGTGTAAGCTCTCTCTCTTGTTCTCTCTCTCTCTCAAATAAATATATCTTTTTTTAAAAGGGGGCTCAAAATTAATACACTTAAAGAAGCAGAGAAGAATACCTTTAAGCTCAGCAGATATTCACAAACAGCATAACAAATGCCAATACCTTCTTCTGTATTAGTACCTCTGCCAAGTTCATCAATTAATATGAGTGATTTGCTATTAGCATTATGTAGAATGTAAGCTATCTGAAAAATATAATTTTAATATTATTTGCTATAGCCAAAGAGCTATCACTACCATTTTAAAAAATGAGGAAAAATCCAGTCTCTTTATTAGTTCATCTGAAACATATTTTTATAATGTTATCCAGCTGAGTAGAAATTCACATATTGCTTTTCTTTTAAAAAATCTCATGACTAATAATTTCAATAGAACAGCTGATATATATATATATAAACAGACATATGCATATTTGTATGAGACAACAAAGAGTAAATAACCATTATCCAAAATATTAATGTTTTAGGCACAGTGAAATAAAACTAATCAATGAATTAAATGTTTAAATAATGTACAAATCATCATTTTCTTCTCCACACATGACTAATCAGTTGTTGTAAAATACTCAAAACTATTTCTCAAGTTTATTTTAACATCTCAATAGCCAGTAAAGATAGAAAGAAAAATTGAGGAAAAAATATTGAAGTCCACTGATTCCTATTTAAATAAATAAATGTAAATCCATTCTCAACAAAGACCAAGACTTTAATTCACAGAAATGCTCCTTCTCCACTGAAGAGTATTAACTTCTTTCTCAAAAATTATAATTACACCCATTATGTACTGACACAATAGTAAATTTCATGGCTTTTTACCTTTAGGACTAAGCTTCTTGAGAGTTGGGACCATTTGAAAATACACCTTGAATACCCAGTACATTGCTATATACTCCCACACTCAATACATACTGAATAATTATGTAAAATCACATTACAGTAGCACAAATAACTATTCTCCCCTTATTTACAAAAAGTTGTCCAACGCTACAGTGATCCATTAATTCCTACCTACTGAAGATAGCTCAAGAGCTACACTGAATACCTTTAGTCATTTAAGTCTATTTGATATTTGCTCAGTTCAGAAAAAGGTGATGACACATACTTTGTTAAAGAAAGTGAAAATTTTAAAGGGGCACACAAGAGGATGATTTTTTGAAAGCATTCTAACACAGTGATCTATTACTTTAAAATCAAACCTAACAGGAATAATAGATACAATGCAAAATGCTCCTGAACAGGTCATCATTTTCTGAAAGTCTTTTCTATATCCCATATAAAAACAAAGCATGTGTTTTTGTTCAATATTACTAGCTTTTTGTTTAAAACTGTGCTTTTTAATAAAACCATTTCTTCCATTTCCACATAAGACAGAAATTAGAAGCTGTCTTTGACTGCCCTCTGGCTCTTGTAGAGGAATATAAGCACATCTGCATGTTTTAGTATAAGGATACTTTCTTAAATAATAATTGACCATTAGTGGAAGAATTATACATATGTTTTACATTAGGAAAGTTTAGTTTGGGTACCTCTTTCATTTCCTTCATGAATGTTGATGAATTTGTTTCAATTTCATCATCAGTACTGATTCTTGTAAAAATCTGTTCAGCAATTCTAAAGGAAGAATATTCTGCTGGAACATATGATCCTGTAAAATATAAGGTCAACACAACTGAAATGCTTTTATAAAAATATAATTACCCTATTTTATACTTTTCACCAACTCAGATTTATTAGCCTCACTAAGGATTACATAGTGGAAAGATCACTGGATATACAGTCAGACAACATGGCCCCAGCTCTGTCACTTATCATATATCCTTGGGCAGCAATTAGACTCTCCCAGTCTCATCTTTTTTACATATAAATGGAAATACTTGCCTTTATTATTGTACAAAGTCATCTGGAAGTTCAAATAAGACAGCATAAATTCAAGTACATTGGAAAGATTTATTATAAACTTCACAAAAATATTAAATAATATAGTTAGATAAAACAATTCAAAACAGGAAAATTTAAAGGAAATGCTTATAAAGCTCCAGTTGATAAAATTGTTATAGAAAGATCTATTAGGAAATACCTGTTATTAGAATGTATAGAAATACATAATTCCAAGGAATTACAATGAAAGCAAAACATTTAATTTTTTTAAAAGGTGAGTTTTCATCCCTGAGACTTTTCCTGCATGATAAGTTATCATGCTAAATAATCTAAAATATTCATCTTTTGAAAGCAAATCAATCTGATTAAGGCAGCTACCTCTATATGGAATGGGACATAAAAGGCATTCTAAAATCACGAGAGGATAAAAAGATACAAATAGTTGAACTATAAAAGTATCATCATAAAGAACAAAACTGTGAAATAATTGGAGTGAAGAAACAAACCCTTGCTTATTCCAGGATTTAAAACCAAGATAAGGATGATGAGTAGTATCAACTCCTAAGGAAATAACAGGAAATGGAAGCAAAAGTCAGGATAATACTAACAAAAACAGAAGTAACAATAATAATAGTAATTATAATGACTGCACCTCAAAAGTAGATCTTTTAAACACAACTTTCTCACAGGATTTCTGGAAGGATTAAATGAGAAAATAAATGTGAAAGTACCAAGTAGAGGATATAGCATATATGGTATATGTTCCTACTTTCTCCTTAGTTCATTTGTATTTACCTCCACCATAAAGGCCCTCTGACATTTTTAAATCTAAAAATTATTACAGAAGCCCCCCACTGATATTTTGCTTCTGTTCTGGCTCTCCTCTAACAATATATCAGCCAGAAAGATCTATGTGAAAGGCAAATCCAATCATGTCCTTTCTCTTACTTAAATTTCAACAGCTCCCTACAGATTTCTGGATAAAGTTTAATCTCTTCAGTGAAGTACCTAAGGCCCTTCCTGATCTGGCTCTTGACCAGGCTCGGGCTTCAGTCACTGTTTGCTCAACAAAGGAATCTGTACTTCCTTGGGCACATCACACTGCTTTTTGTTTTTTGTTTTTTGTTTTGCTTTAGAATATAGTCTTTTTTTTTTCCTTTAGAATATATTCTTTTTTTTTTTTAAGATTTTATTTATTTGACAGAGAGAAACACAGCCAGAGAGAGAACACAAGCAGGGGGAGTGAGAGAAGGAGAAGCAGGCCTCCCGCCGAGCAGGGAGCCGGATGTGGGTCTCCGGGATCATGACCTGAGCCTAAGGCAGTCCTTTAGCCAACTGAGCCACCCAGGCGCTCCCCTTTAGAATATATTCTTACCTCTGCCTGGAAAGTCTCCTTCTTTCTCATACCCTACCCTATATCCATACTATTTTATATACATTGTCTCACTTAATCTTTTATAAATAAAGATTTTACTTATTATTTGACAGAGAGAGACACAGCAAGAGAGGAAACACAAGCAGCGGGAGTGGGAATGGGAGAGGCAGGCTTCCCGCTGAGCAGGGAGCCTTATGAGAGACTAGATCCCAGGACCCTGGTATTATGACCTGCACAGAAGGAAGATTCTTAAGGACTGAAGCACCCAGGCACCCTATCTCATTTAATCCTTACAACAATTCTTAGAATTAGGTACTATTGTAATTTTCATTTACAGAAAAGAAAACCAAGAAAATTAAGTAATTTGCCTTAGATCACTGAGCTAGTAACTAGACAAACAAGGTCTAGCTCCAAAGTTTATGTTCTTAATTTCCATGCTTTTCAAATTCTGTTGTGTTTTTTTTTTAGACTCAGATTATACAAGATACTGTATCTACTTTTAGGTATTTTAGAGGTTTAAACTGAGTGACAAGAGAAGTAGAATAATTTTCTTCTAATATTTGAGGGGCTATTATAAAAACAGATTAGGTTATTCTGTGATGCATAGAAGATAAGAATTAGGACTATTGAGCAGAAGTTATAGAAAGTCAGATTTTGAGTCAGTATAAGAATGCCCTAATGATTACAGATGTTCAACAACTGCACCGCCTGTTTCTTTTTTTAAGGACAGAGCTCCTCATAACTATTGTAAGGTCAAGTTTTGGAATCCAAGCCGCCATCCAGTTTACTCATAAAAACAGCTCCAGGTGCTATGGATAAATGGCCCCTGGAAAACAAAGGTGAGCCAGGTTGGGGGAGCCACCCAACCAGTTAAGCCCTTAATCTCCCATCCAGGGAGGGTCCTGGGGAGGTATTTAGATGCAGACTAAGAATGGCCGGTTGACTTGGGAACTGTGTGACTCATGCTTGCTGTTTGAAATGCATATATACCCCTAGACCCTTGCATTTCGGGTCCTTGTTGAAACCCGCTACACCGGGCATATACTTGGACCCCAGCTAGCTGGAAATAAACCTCGCTGTGTGATTTGCACTATCCTGAGCATCCTCGGTTCTTTGGGGGGAGGTGGTCGGCACCAGACCTTATCACTATTAAAATAGAAGTAAGATTATTATCACATATGAGTCAGTTTCTTTATAAAAGAAGGGAAATTAGCTAAGAAGTCCTTTTCATTCTAATACAACTATAAACCCCCCAAAATATTTACACTTCACCCATTCACCTCTAATTTTCTCTCCCAGTAGTAAGGGTAAATCTGCATTGTATCACCAATATTACTGTTGCTGTATTCCCCTTACAATTCATTACATTAGGCCAGGTTTTCTCAACAACGACAGTACTAGCATCTTGGGCTAGATAATCTTCCTTACATGTGTCAGGGGGAGGAAGAATGTCTTATACATTGCAGGATGTTCAGCAACATCTCTGGACTCTACACTCCCCTCAGCTGTAACAACCAAAAATGTCTCCAGACATTGCCAAGTTTAGGCACCAGCACTGCAATGGGGGAGGGACCAAAATCATCCCTGGTTGAGAACCACTGCATTAGGACAAATCATCCCATTTCTCATTCACAGAGTTCTCAAGGTAAGTTCTCTAGTTTTCAGAGCTAAGTTGTACTCTAAATTGTTCTCTAGTTTTCAGAGCTAGGTTGTACCTCTACACCAAGAAATACATGACATTGTTGGGTAAATGACAGCCATTTCTTTGTGTATGTATGCACACATAATGTGTATCAAGTGCTATACCTGACTTACTGGTAGCCCTTAAGTAAAAGATGTTTCTTTCCCCAATGTTATAATTTGGGGAAAAATCTTACATGAGTTATTAAAGGCAGAAGCTTATTTTACTTTTTCTCACAACAAAATTTGGTTTTGAATCAGAAATAATGATATGATTCAGTTTAGTAATACATGATACAACATTAACAGTTATAGTGGGCGCCTGGGTGGCTCAGTGGGTTAAAGCCTCTGCCTTTGGCTCAGGTCATGATCTCAGGGTCCTGGGATCGAGGCCCGCATCGGGCTCTCTGCTCGGCGGGGAGCCAGTTTGCTCTTCTCTCTCTGCCTGCCTCTCTGCCTTGTGATCTTTCTCTCTGTGCCAAATAAATATATAAAATCTTACAAAAAAAAAAGTTATAGTAAGGTAGTTTTTACTTCTGTTATATCCTACAAAATTTTTAATACAATGCAATCCAAATTGGATGGAGCTTAATCAATACCAAATAGTAAAAGTTACGGTCTACGTAATAGACATTATTACACTTTTGGCACTTCTGGTAAGAAAACCTACTCCAGACTGTTTGGGGGTTAATTAGGCACCTAGATCTAAAACACTAGGCACAAAACATTTTTTTTTTAAGATTTTATTTGTCTGACACACAGAGAGAGATCACAAGCAGGCAGAGATGCAGGCAGAGAGAGAGGAGGAAGAAGCAGGCTCCCCGCTGAGCAGAGAGCCCAATGTGGGACTTGATCCCAGGACCCTGAGATCATGACCTGAGCCAAAGGCAGAGGCTTAACCCTCTGAGCCAACCAGGCGCCCCACAAAACATTTTAAATGAGGAAAAGAATTGCAAAGTATGAAGTAAAGCTATAACTTACCAATCTGGGCCATAATCTGACAAAGAGCAATCTGTTTTAAATATGTAGATTTCCCACTCATATTAGGTCCAGTTATGATCAAAAAATTACTTCCTTCTGTAATATAGGTATTGTTGGCAATAGGCTTTTCCACAGATATTTTTTCAAGAATGGGATGCCATCCCTGTTTGATTGCTAAAGTATCAGTAAATTCTGGCCGAACTAAAAAAAAAAAAAAAAAGAAAAAAAGAAGAAAGAATGGTTTTGTAAGATTAATACATTTTTATTTAACGGTCTGTGTGGTGTGTATGTGTGATTTTACTAGGATCAATTTGGGAGAAAGCATTAAGATACTATTTTATCCTAAATCTCTACCAGAATCCCTCTAGATTGTAACTGATGCATCACCATCATAACTTTTATTCACTTCCAAGGAACCCTAGAATTTAGTTCTTTGTCATTGTCCTGAGCTCCAAAACAGTTTGTAACATTACAAATACTTTTTTTTTTTTTTTTAAAGACAGAGAATGTGAGTTGGGCGGAGGGAGAGAGGGATACTCTCAAGCAGACTCCCCAGAGTGTGGAGCCCAACATTGGACTCAGTCTCATGACCCTAGCATCATGGTCTCAGCTGAAACCAATAGTTGGATGCTTAACAACTGAGCCACCCAGGAACCCTGATAATACTTTTAAAGTAACAATTAATTACTAGTACTACAAAATTGCACATTTACTTAATTCCCACCTTAGGCTATTTTTCAAATCTGGCATACTTAGCTTTTCAAGTGACATGTAGATATAAAGTAGAACCAAGTATAAACATAATTTTATGTCCAGAAGTGTAACAGAAATTTTGTCTAAAAAGAATACCCAGATGATAGGCAAACCACAAAATATATTGTTAATTTATAAAAGCAAATAATGACCAGGTTTCTATGAATACTTTCCAAGGTAAAGGGACAAGAAAACACTAAAATCCTACATGCTTTCAGAGGAAACAGACAGATAAACTCAAAAGCATTCATTATACAAGAGAGGATTAAAAAATAATTTTAACTACTTTAAAAGTATTTTTAACACCAGAAGTCATTATTTCTAGGTTTGGAGTTTCAGGATGATCCCTCTCCAATTAAAATGGAGCAAAAACAAATACCGTAATAGCTAAGAAAACTATGAAAATAGTTGATCCCTGAGGTAAGGTTTTGACCCCAAAGGAGATCTAAAAGATTAAAAACTTTTGGCTTATAAAATATCAGTTGAGGGCGTCTGGGTAGCTCGGTGGGTTAAAGCCTCTGCCTTCGGCTCAGGTCGTGATCTCAGGGTCCTGGGATCGAGACCTGCATCGGGCTCTCTTTCGGCAAGGAGCCTGCTTCCTCCTCTCTCTCTGCCTGCCTCTCTGCCTACTTGTGATCTGTTTCTGTCAAATAAAAATGTTTCTGTCAAATAAAAAAAAGTTAATTGAAAGTTAACATTTCCATAAGAAATAGAAATTATGGAAAAAACTTCATAAAATACTATTTCCCATCAAAAAAATTACACAGTATTTGGGAAATGTTACTGGTGATTTTAACTAGAAATTTCAATATTATTAATGATATTAAGTCCACAATTATTCAATCTTAATTATCACATACTAGTTCTATAAATTTGTATATAGGAGTATGGTTATTACTGATAAAGTTGGGTAAGAAATTTCAAGGGCTTAATCTGAAGTATTCACTTAATATTAGAAAATAAAACATTTATATTCAATTCCTTGGGTTACAAGAGACTTGGGATACAAAAATATATGATATAATCCCTGATCTTCAGATGCTCACATCTAAGGAGCTTGTTTAGAAAATGTTTACTTTGGAGATTCATTTCTCTCATTTGCTTCTGTCACACAGCTTCTAAAGAGTCTTCAGATTTGAACTTTATCAATTTGGATCATTGTTATTTCCACCAAGGAGGAAGCTTTTCAATCTTTCCTATTGAGGAAACCTTTAAAGTTTCCTGCAGTAGTTTCTTTATCATTTGTCAATTTCTCAGTAAAAAATTTTCTTACTTTAAAAATTAATTTTAAGAGTAATTTTACTTTTTCTACTTTAAGTCTTAGTCTAAGACTGTAGGCAAGAGACTATATTTCAGGTGAAAAAATGTAAAACATTCATAATTATTATATAAAATTGCTTGGATGGAATACAAATCTTAGTACACAACAATTTATTCCAAAGAAAGTAACTTACCATAGTCAGAAAGAGTGCAGGCATGAGCAAATGACAGTAGCATATCCAGCATTGACACAGTATCAGAAAGTTTATATAAGCAATGAATATGTTCATAAATCTCACTAAGCAGTTTGCATACTATCCTGAAAGTAGATGTTTGGAAGTCAGGTAAGGCTTTTAAAGAGGGACATACAATGTACTTGTAAAACAATATCAAATTCATTGCCTAAGGAAAATAACATTCACAGTTCAGCTATATTCTCGGGCAAAGTTCTTTTGCCTCATTTTAGAGATTAGGAAATTGAAGTTCCTTGAGTTATGGAATTTGTAGCAAGAATAAATCTTCTGGTATGTTAACATCATGTTTTGGAAATGATTGCGGTTATTAAATACTAATAAAATTAATTTTCACTAAAAAAATTATTTTATAGGTCAAAGACCTCGCTATATACTTCAATAGATCCTATCTGCTAATAATTTTGTGGTTTTTGTAACTGTAAATTCAACACAAAAGTTACTATATTCTCTCTCTCTCTTTCACAACACACACACACTCTAACAACATAATCAGCTTTATGTAGCAGAAGTGTTATATTGTGACATAATATAAAAGGTTTTCCTTGGAGCACCTGGCTGGCTCAGTTGGTAGAACATGTAACTCTTGGTCCAGTTGTGAGTTCAAGCCCCACACTGGGTGTAGAGATTACTTAAAAATAAAATCATAAGTGGTGCCTGGGTGGTTCAGCTGGTTAAGCATCTGACTCTTCATTCTAGCTTAAGGTCTTGGTTTTTCCCTTACGAGGACAATTATGCTCCCCAAACCTACTATATCTCATAATCTCTATGGTCTATGCCCTGAAATTGTTTTGAAAGTCCAAAATTTGTCTTTATCATCTCAGCTCATCAATTATGAATGATTTTTTTTAAATTGCCAGGCCCCCCCCACTCTGCCGATGAATGATCTATTTCTTATTTCCAGTTGTACTGCTACTGTTTCATGACCAGCAAAAGACTAGCACTATTATAATGATATATCTATCTCTCTATCTCTCTATCTATCTACATATATATAGATAGAGAGAGAGAGAGGGAGATATGCCATGAGAAGTTCAGGCTTACATACCATAAAAAAAGAAAAAACTGAATGAAGCCCAAGATAAGCCCGTGATATGCCAAATTCTACATCATGGTGGAAAGCATACTACAGAAGTATCAGGTATGATTTGTTTTTGTTTTTGTTTTTGCAGTTAGATTTGCCCAGAATCTTCTGGGAGGCTGAGCAATGCCAACTGCATTGACAGACTTTAAAAGTCTTAATTGTTCTTCCAGGAAATGTTCTTTCTTTGCTAACATTCATAATTTTACAATTTTCACAATCAGACAAAAAGTCAATTAATGAAAATTTATTATAATGCTTCAAGTTGAGGGGTTCTTGGGTGGCTCAGTCATTAAGCATCTGCCTTGGGCTCGGGTCATGATCCCAGAGTCCTGGGATCAAGCCCCATCGGGCTCCCTGCTCAGGAGAAGCTTGCTTCTCCCTCTCTCACTCCCCCTGCTTATGTTACCTCTCTAACTGTGTTTCTTTCTGTCAAATAAATAAATAAATAAATAAATAAATAAATAAAATCTTTTTTAAAAAATGCTTCAAGCGTGGACCAATTTAATATTCAAAAATTTCAAATGGGCTTACATATAAGTCATGTGATAGATCTCTCTCAAAGATTCTTGACATCTTTCGTTCATTTTAATCAAGTCTGCTGAGGTAAAGGTATAAGAACTTTTCACTTTAGATATCTGCTAGGAAATTAGCAAAAAAAATTAACAAATTGTCAAGATGTATACTCCTATAAAATAAAAGATACAGACTTTAAACAGTATAGATATTTAAGTTAATTAATTTTGGAGAGAAAGCATCAAAAATAATGTCTGCAAAAAAGAAAAGATCACTTCTAAAGATAAAGAACTTAAAGTTAACCTACAGTATTCTGGTACAACTATTTGAACAGGTCTTGAAATAGCCCTGTAGAAATGTCAGACCGTACATCTTATTACCCAGTAATATGCATGACAGATATCAGTAACTTCCATTCCATCTCTGACCCATCTTAGTTCTTGACCCATATCTGAACCTCACTCAATTTCTAATCTTACTATGTCTCAACCAATTTTTTCCCTTTTTCATTTCCCATTACCTGGTAATACAGTGTGTATTTTAAAACCCTAAAAGTTAAATGGTTTATTTTTGTCAGAAGGTACTGAGAGCAGAGAAAGCAAAATTAGAGTGAGTTAGATTTTTCCCAAATTGGTATACCATGGAGACGTGAATACAAATTTAAGAAAAAAACATTTCTCTGGTTCAAAGGTATGACAATATTGAATTTTAAAAAGTTAGCAGATTTATTTCAGGAGTTTTAAACCTTTAATAGGCAAATATGGATTAAGAACTACCTAAAACAGGAGATGGTACAGTATTTTCCAAATTCCTTTGATCAAAAATATCTTTTTTTTTTCATTTCCCTTTTTTTATACACACCAAGCTTCCAGAACTGTTTGAGGTTGCTCCAAAAAAATTAAAAAATAAAAAGTTTCTACCTCACTCTTAGATTAGTATAACTATTAAGCAGATTGACAGGGATAGGAAAGCAAGATACAAAACATTCAAAAATTTGGCATGCAAAATTCAAGGATGTCTGAGAAAATGTAAAATGTAATTCAGAAAGAATAACTTCCAAACCAAAACTCTAAAATGAACCTTAATAAATTCTGAAGGAAGTTGATTATTGGGTAGGGCTGTACAGTCGGTAGTCATCTGGATGAAAAATCCTCGAGCAGAGCTAAAACTTGTCCTTAAAGGAAGACTATATTTTTCTGCGAGCTGCGATATCATTCCTAGTGACCAGAAACAAGAAAAACAGCAAGAATTTTAATAAGAAAATTACTCTGTTTTTAAAAAGCACTTTTTTAATATATATAAATAGGAAGGTCTTGCTACCCTTTTAAACTGCAAAGATTTTTAATATCTAACACATATGGTGGTCAAGTATTCTTTTAAGAAAAAAAATGGTAGTACAAAGAGTCATTTTGATAGGTAGTTTGAAAGTAAAAAAACAACTGTAAAAATTAAAATAAACTCAACTAAGGCTACTTCACACTCTATTAGAATTTATTTTCATGTTATTCATTCAACTTTTTTGAAAAGTGAATAATCATATAAATTATAATCATTAGTTCAGAGTAAGAGATTCTCTCTACAAAACACATTTTTCAAAGCAAAATATTCCAAAAAGAAAATGGTGATACAACAAATGCTTAACAAATACAAATTTTCCTATCAACCTCAAACTTACCAGTGAGTTCTAATTTTTTATTTTTAATTTGATCATTAATGCTTTGAACATTACTTGTGAAAATGAACACCTTTTTTCCTCAAAATAGTTCTTCCAACAATTTTCCTGCTTTTCTCAGTGACACCACCACTTTCAGACTAGAAATTTCAATTAACACCAATAGCTACATTTCCTTTTACCATGGCCATAACTACTCAATTATTAATTCATCATTTCTTCCTTCAACCTTTGCATTTCTCTCTTCTCCTATACATTGTTATCACTCAAATGTTTTATCTTGTAATAGTTTAAAATGGTTTCCCTGTCTCCACTACTCTACTCCAATTCATTCAAGCCAATCTTCTTGATTAATTTCACTCCACAGAGCAAAAATATCTCAGTGCCTCTGCATTCTTTTATGGGAAGAAAAAATCCAAATGCCCAGTCTTCAAAGACAAATTCTGATTCTCAGTCTACATTTCCAATCTTTTCTCTTACAAGTTCTGTCAGGGAATGCCCTATTCCATCCTAACCAATTTCCTTCTTCATCCCTTGAGGTTTCCTTAGCCTCTGTGCTTTGTACCGCTGCCAGTATGCAGAATTCCTTTCTAGGCTATTCTAGCTACGAAAACATTCCCATCCATGCTCTGCTTCCACACCCAATCACTCTCTGACCCTTATAACCTGCTATATTTTTCATCATATATCTTATACTCATGTGATTATATGATCTATGTGATTGATATACGCATCTACCTACCTATCTATAGATAAACACACACACACACACACACACACACTCCTTTCTTGTCTGTCTTCCTTAGTATAACATAAGCTCCATGAGGACAAGGACGTTGTCCTATTCGTTATATAGTCCTAGTACCCAAAACAGTGTCTACATTTACAAGAAACTCCATAAATTTGTTAAATGTAGTACTTAACTAGAAGTTAAATATAGTAGTACTTGCTCAAATGCTACCTCTTCTAGACAAATATATCTTTTCCTCTGAAATCACTTAGTATTAACAGCCTGCATTTTTCATCTAATTTATATACAATGTTATATGAAGGTAAACAAACATGACCTGGTCTTCAGGTAACTTCAAGTTTAAAGAAACTCTATATTTAAGTTTGGAGAAAAAATAGACACATTATAACACTTAGATATTTATTTTCAAAATCATATTTTAATATATTTTAAAAGACTGTGTTAACCCTATCTCTTTTGGTAACAAAATTTAACTAAAAATATGCATGGCTAGTTATCACCAGCAGAAAAGCACATGTTCTAAAAAGGTTTAATTAAAAAAAAAACAAACAGAAAAATACAGTGAAGTAACAAAACCACCTGCTATGTCATCTACAATCTCTGTATATGTTCTTCTGGCTATGTCAAGAAATTCATTTATGTTGGATCTCACTGCATAGCACTTCTGAGTCCTCATGTTCAGGCATCCTTTCATGTATCTTGCATCATCATTAATTATGGTTTTAATCTTTTCAAGTATTATTTCAAACCTAAAAAGAACATTATAGGTAATAAGGCAAATTATTTTAGTTTGTAATGTGAGTCACAGTTAATGATATATTTTCTTAGAATAATATAATTTTAAATATAACAAATAACATTTTCTTGAAATCTATTGAAAACTATTTTGAAAATACTTTAGCAATATATATATTTTTTACATTACCTAAATAAGCACTGTGACTATATCAATTTTAAAATATTTTGTCAATCAGGATTAGTCTCTTCAAGTAACATGAAGCCATCAAGAATGATTCTGTAACTGCTAATAAAAAGATCTCCCAGGGACACCTGGGTGTCTCAGTAGATTAAGCATCTGCCTTTGGCTCAGGTCATGATCCCAGAGTCCTGGGATCAAGTCCAGGATCCAGCTCCTTGCTTGGCAGGGAGCCTGCTTCTCCTTCTGCCTGCTTCTCCCCTTGTTGTGCTCTCTCCCTCTCTCTCTGACAAATAAATAAATAAAATATTTTTTAAAAAAAATCCCAAATTATACCCTCTGACTGTGCCTCTGAGTATAAAATATATCCCTAAATAACTGTTATAAAAATTCTGGCTTTGTGCTCATTAACTCAGTCAACATTTACTTATACCATGTATGATCACTGTATTAGGTGTACAGATCCAAAGAAGGATTAAGTGCATGGTTCTTGCCTTCAGGTGGGGCCAGACAGGCTAAACACATATTGTAAGACAGTGTAACACAAACCTCATGATAATCAGTAATTCAACCAAATTTCTGATCATGCAAACCAAAAGTCTGGTAACATTTATTTTCCTAAGCTTCTGTTTTATTCTGTTCTATATTTTATTTGTAATTCTGCTTCATTAGTAACCTCAATTTGTGCCTCACAAAAGATGTGAATCCTGAATCTGTAAAATAACAGTTCTTAAGCATCACAAGTCCTTTTGGTCAAGAAGCAAGACGCCATTGCTAAAATCAATATTAAAATTAAACTATATTTAGATCTCTATTCAATATTTATACCTACTATTTTTTGGTTACATTAAGCCCTTTATGATTTATAAAAGAGAAATATGTACTTTTATATTTGTAAGTCTTTCCATGGGGAATGGCTAAAAAAGAAATATTAAAATTGTGTATGGTTTAAATATTTAATATTATTCTAATTGCCTATTAACACAAAAACTCAATGTGCTATTACCCTATTTATGGGTACTTATAAGACGTAATGTTTAATTAGGACTTTGATGAATAGTTTAAAGGTTGTTAACCAGAGTTCAAGTAATTGTTCTATTGATTACAATTAGTCCTTAAAATCATTTATGATCAGGAAGAAAGGAATGATTAGCACAGATATTTTATTAACAGTTGAGTGATAAAGACCTCTTATCTTCCAAGGAACCACAGTAAGCTTTTAGTAAAGGTGTGCGACAGTTCCTCAAAGCAATCTGTTAAAAAATAAAATAAAGTTAGTTAAAAATAATAAATTATAACACTATTCAAACATAGCATTTTACATTTAATGCCTTACAGTTTACCAAGAGTTTTTTTTTTTTTTTTTTTTTGCTTCATCTGATTTGTATACTCATAAAAGATATTTTAGGTATGTAGGTAAGGACAGATGGTACCTCTCCCATTTTCCAGATAAAGAGCACCTGGCTTTTAAAGGGCATCCACTCCTTTACTATTATGAGTTTAATTTTTCTTGTCTCTTAACGAACTGTTAGCATTCAACTACTTATTAAAGAGAGGTACTTAAACAGCTATCATTGTACATTTACAGTACTCTATGTACCACTCCAAAATGTGGATTATAAATATGCATTAAACTAAAAGAGAGCTTTGCATATTTATAAATAGAGCAATTTCTCCATTCTTATATGGCGAAAGTAGAAGTTTAATTTTGCTAAATGGAAACTCTAAGTGGTTATTATTTGAATAAATAGAAGCAAGAGGAAAACACAGTTAACAGTTTTTTAACTTAATTTTTTTCCGTTTATTTAAAATCAATTAATTAATGTATAATATATTATTAGCTTCAGAGGTAGAGTTTAGTGATTCATCAGCTGCATGTAACACCCAGGACTCATGACCTCAAGTGCCTTCTTTAATGACCTCCCAATTATCCCTTCCCTCCGCCCACTACCATTCCAGTAACCCTTGTTTCCTATAGTTAAGAGTCTCTTACAGTTTGCTTTGCTCTCCTTTTTCATCTTATTTTTTTTTCTTCCCTTCTCCTAGGTTCATCTGCTTTATTTCTTAAATTCCATGTGAGTGAAATTATATAATATTCGTCCTTCTCTGATGACATATTTCACTTATTGTAATACTCTCTAAATTCCACATGGTTGCAAATGGCAAGATTTACTTCTTTCTGATGGCTCATATTCCATTGTTTATATATACTACATCTTCTTTATCCATTTATCTGTCCATGGAAATCTGGGCTCTTACTATAGTTTGACTATTGTGAACACTGCTACTATGAACATTGAGATGCATGTGCCCCTTCAGATGACTACATCTGTATCTTTGGAGTAAATACCTAGTAGTGCAATTGCTGGGTCATAGAGTAGCTCTATTTTAAACTTTTTGAGGAACATCCATAATATTTTCCAGAGTGGCTGTATCAGCTGGCATTCCCACCAACAATGTAAGAGGGCTCCCCTTTCTTTGCATTCTCACCAACATCTGTTGTTTCCTGACTTGTTAATTTTAGCCATTCTGACTGGTGTGAAATGGTATCTCATCGTGGTTTTGATTTAAATTTCTCTGATGATGAGTGAGCTGAGCATCTTTTCATATGTCTGTTGGCCATTTGGATTTCTTGTTGGAGAAATATCTATTCATGTCTTTCCCCATTTCTTGACTGGATGTTTTTGGTTTTTGGGTGGTGAGTTTGATAAGTTATTTATAGGACTTGGATACTAACCCTTTATCTCATATGTCATTTGCAAGTATCCTCTCCCATTCCATAGGTTGTCTTTTAGTCTTGTTGACTGTTTCCTTTGGTATGCAAAAGCTTTTTGTCTTGTTGAAGTCCCAATAGTTCATTTTTGCCTTGGTTTCCCTTGCTTTTGAAGACATGTCAAGCAAGAAGTTGCTGCAACCAAGGTCAAAGAGACTGCTACCTGTGTTTTCGTCTAGGATTTTGATGGATTCCTGTCTCACACTTGGGTCTTTCATCCACTTTGAGTTAATTTTTGTGTGTGGTTTAAGAAAGCGGTTGAGTTTCATTCTTTTGTATGTGGTTGTCCAATTTTCCAAACACCATTTATTGAAGAGACTGTCTTTTTTCCATTAGATATTCTTTCCTGCTTTGTTGAAGATTAGTTGACCACAGGGTTCACAGTCTACTTCTGGGTTCTCTCTCCTATTCCACTGATCTATGCATCTGTTTTTCTGCCGGTTCCATACTATCTTGATCACTAAAGTCTGGAAATGTAATGCCACCAGCTTTGGTTTTCTCTTTCAAGATTGCTTTGGATATTTGGGACCTTTTTGGTTCCATACAAATGGAATTCTAATTCCATTAGAATTATTTGTTCCAGCTCTGTGAAAACTGTTGATAGTATTTTGATAGGGACTGCACTGAATGTATAGATTACTTTGGGTAGCATAGAGATTTTAACAATATTTATTCTTTCATTCCATGAACATAGAATGTTTTTCCATTTATTTGTGTCTTCTTCAATTTCTTCCATAAGTGTTCTATAGTTTTCAGAGCACAGATTCTTTACCTTTTCAGTTAGGTTTAATCCTAAGTTATCTTATGGCTTTTTGTGCAATAGCAAATGGGATCAGTTCCTTGATTTCTCTTTCTTCCATCTCATTGTTAGTGTACAGAAATGTAGTGGACTTCTGTGCATTGATTTTATATCCTGCCACATTAATGAATTCCTACATGAGTTCTAGTAATTTTGGGATGGTCTTTTGGGTTTTCAACATAGAGTATCATGTCATTGCAAAAACTTAAAGTTTGACTTCTTCTTTGCTGATCTGGATGCTTTTTACTTCTTTTTGTTGTCCTAGCCGAGTCCAAGACTTCTCATATAATGTTGAATAACAGTAATGAGAGTGGACATCCCCGTCATGTTGCTGACATTAAGGGAAAAGCTCTGTATTTTTCCCATTAAGAATGATATTCACTGTCGGTTTTTCATATATATAGTTAACCTGACTTTTTTTAAATTAACATGTGATTTATTATTTGTTTCTGGGGTACAGGTCTGTGATTCACCAGTCTTACAAAATTCACAGCACTTACCATAGCACATACCCTTCCCAATGTCCAACACCAAGCCACCCCACCCCTCATACCCTCCTCCACTAAGGCAACCCTGAATTTATTTCCTGAGATTAAGAGTCTCTTATAGGGTGGCGCCTAGGTGGCTCAGTTGGTTAAGCAACTGCCTTCGGCTCAGGTCATGATCCCGGAGACCCGGGATCGAGCCCCACATCGGGCTCCCTGCTTGGCGGGAAAGCCTGCTTCTCCCTCTCTCACTCCTCCTGCTTGTGTTCCTTCTCTGGCTGTGTTTCTCTCTGTCAAATAAATAAAATCCTAAAAAAAAAAAAAAAAGAGTCTCTTATGGTTTGTCTCCCTTTCTAGCTTCATCTTACTTCATTTTTCTCTCCCTTCCCTTTTGATCCTCTGTCTTGTTCCCCAAATTCTTCATATCAATGAGATCATATAATTGTCTCTCTGATTGACTTATTTTGCTTAGCATAATACTCTCTAGTTTCATCCACATCACTGCAAGTGGCAAGATCTCATTTTTTGATGGCTGCATAATATTCTATTGTGTGTGTGTATGTGTGTGTGGATAAAGGAGATGTGGTATATACATACATATATACATATATACCACATCTCCTTTATCCATTCATCTGTTGATGGACTCTAGGGTTTTTCCATAGTTTGGCTGTTGTGGACACTGCTGCTATAAACATTGGGGTGCATGTGCCCCTTTGGATCACTACATTTGTATCTTTGGGTTAAATACCTAGTAGTGCAGTTGCTGGGTCTTAGGGTCGGTCTATTGTCAACTTTTTGAGGACCCTCCATACTATTTTCCAGAGTCAGTTAATCTGACTTTTACCTGCTATTTTAGTTTGTTATGAGGCAATGGTAATAATAATTTTCTTTTGCTTATGAATAGAAAGTATTTAAATACTAATAAAAACCATAAAATCCATAAAAGCATAAAGAAAAGTATTCAAATTGCTTATAATTCTACCACCCTTCCAAATAAATTATCTAAATATTATTATATATTTCCTGTCACTTCCTCAAATCAAAAAAAAAATTTTATCATTGCATATTCCTTTTCTCCCCTACTTAATCACAAGAATTAGCTTTTAATAGGATAAATTTTTAGTAAGTCATAATATTTTACTCTCTAGAAAACAGACTCATCCCCTAATTATTAGAGGTCTATACTACTTAGAATTTCTCACTAATATAAATAACACTGCAATGACCATAAGTGGGCATAAAACTTCGTATTTTTTAATACTTCTTTTGGACAAATTTCTAGTAGTGTAACACCATCAAGAGAGATGTTGTAAATTTCCCTGTGAAGTATGTGCAGTTTGTACTCCTACAAGTTGTCTATGAAGTTCTGCCTTATTATTCTCTCATTAGCAGTAAATTGCACCTATTAAGGGAAAAAACAAAAACTTTGCTTCTTTTATATATAAAACAATGACTTTAATTTGTATTACTTTGACTAATAGTAATGTTGAACATTTTTAGTACTATTTATTAACCTCTTTGATTTTCATTTTGGGGGCATTTTCCTTATTTCTATTGGCATTCTAGTATTCTCTTATAAACGTACATGAGCTTTATAACAAAAATTAATATTTTATCTGTTAAATACTATAAAAATTTTTCCTAACTTCCTTTGGCCTTTACTTTGCCTCTGACATATCAAAGCTTGAAATTGGGGAATGATTTTGGGGAATCAATTTTGGGGAATGACTTATTAAATCTCTTTCATTCTGAGAAAGATGACATTTTTTAGATCTTCTGCCAAACTGTCTTCATTATATGTATTAGAATGAGCTATATAACAAAATTCTTCCAGATTTTTCATTACTTTTTCTTTTAAAAAAAACAGTTTTTCCTTGTTACCTTAAGTTTTAAAAATGTTTTGCACAGGGGTTTCTGGCTGGCTCAGTCAGCAGAGCATGGGACTCTTGATGTCAGGATGTGAGTTGGAGCCACATATTGGGTATAGAGATTACTTAAAAAAATAAATGTTTAAAAAAAGTTTTACACAGTAGAGTATTTAAAAATATAATAGAAAACCATATAAGAGATATTTCAGGTAAGAGTCATCAATGACTATTTAAATCATTGAGTGAAAGTTTAATGAAGAACAGGATATTTACATAGTCTCAAAGAATTTCTCCGTAGATTACTTAATAACTTTGCATTGAAGAAATTCATCAAAGTTAATATCACCAGAATGGGGAATGACATCATGTGCCTCCTGATGTGATATACTGAGAAAGATACAACATTGCTCATAGAGTATTACTGGTAAATATATATAAGCTGAATTTAATCATGACAAAATAAGCACACAAATTGAATATTCTATAAAACAACAGACACTTTTCAAGATGTTAATACCATGAAAGACAAAGAAAGGAAGAGAAACTTTAAGTTAAAACGAGGTATAAACAGAGCTACCCTATGACTCTGCAATTGCACCTTTGGGTATTTACCCCAAAGATACAGATGTAGTGAAAAGAAGGGCCATATGTACTCCAATGTTCATAGCAGTAATGACCACAATTGCCAAACTGTGGAAAGAGCCAAGGTGCCCTTCAACAGACGAATGGATAAAGAAGATATGGTCCATATATACAATGGAATATTACACCTCCATTAGAAAGGATGAATACCCAACTTTTATAGCAACATGGACAGGACTGGAGATTATGCTGAGTGAAATAAACCAAGCAGAGAAAGTCAAGTACCATATGGTTTCACTTACTTGTGGAGCATAAGGAGTAACATGGAGGAGAGTAGGAGAAGGAAAGGAAATGTGAACTGGGGTAAATTAGAGAGAGATGAAGCATGAGAAAGGGTGGACTCAGAAATAAACTGATGAGGGTTTTTGAAGGGAGGGGGCTGGGGAGATGAGTGAGCCTAGTAGTGGGTATTAAGGAGGGCACGTATTGCATAGAGCACTTATTGTGGTACATACACAATGAATCTTGGAACATTGAAAAAAATAAAATAAAATAAATTATTAAAAAAGAAAGAAAGAAACATGACATGAGGGGTGCCAGGGTGGCTCATTCGGTTAAGCATCTGGCTTCCACTTAGGTCATGATCCTAGGGTCCTGGGATTGAGCCCACATCCTCTGGCTTCCTGCTCAACAGGGAGTCTCCTTATGCCTCTCAGTCTGCCCCTCCCCCTATTCATGCTCTTTCTTGCTCATTCTCTCTCTCTCTCAAACAAATAAAATAAAATCTTTTTTAAAAATGACATTAAATACAATGCATGGTCCTGGACTGGACCCTGTGTCAAGAAAAAAAAATCTGTAAAAAAATCAGTAAAACAATTAGAAAATTTTGAGTATGTACTACATAGAACAATATTGGATCAATGTTAAATATCCTAAATTTTTAAATTATATTGTGGTTATGTAAGAGAACACCTTTGTTGTTAGGATATACACACATTAGTATTTAGATATTGCAACTTTCAAATAGTTCAGGAAGTAATAATAAGGATATAATATGTAGTGTGTGCTGTGTGTATATAGAGAGAATTTGGGAATTCATTATTCTATTCTTTTTTTTGTTAAGATTTTATTTATTTATTTGACAGAGGGAGAGATCACAAGTAGGCAGAGAGGCAGACAGAGAGAGAGGAGGAAGCAGGCTCCCTGCTGAGCAGAGAGCTGGATGCGGGCCTTGATTTCAGGACCCCGAGATCATGACCTGACTGAGCCAAAGGCAGAGGCTTTAAACCACTGAGCCACCCAGGCACCCTCAGTATTCTATTCTTGTAACTTTACCTAAATTTGAAATTTTTTGAAAACAAAAAGCTCTTTAAAAATTAATGCTAGAAATGTTTTATACAATATACACCCATATAAATTACCTTTAAAGGATCCACAAGTTCCAAGGTATGTTTTAGGTATATTAAATTTGTTATCTTTGATTCAGCTGCATTAACCTATTAAAATAAACACACAAATGTGGACACAATAAATATATAAGAATGTATTTTCTCTTGGAATGTTCTACACTTATCATATTCATAATTCTTATTTATCAATCTACCCAATATGCCAGCATATACAACAGTTACAATTACTGACCTGTCATAATAAGCCTAGTGCACTAGTTTCTTGGAAGTCTGACAATGAGAATAGTTCACCTCATTGTGTCCAACTTCCATTTTTAACTTCAACCTCTCGGATCCAGCTTAAGCTACAGTTAAAGACAGGAGATACAGTTCAGTCCTGAGCAGTACTAAGAGACTAATATTAATTGAAAAAGGCACAAAGGGTATCTGTGAAAAATGATATTTGAAAAGCTTAATCTGAACCTCCCAGGTAATAATTACAGGATGACACAAATCTCCCTCATTGCTTCCTGCTTGTGTGAATAAAAAAATTTTCATTATTCCAGTTGTCCAAATTAATTATATTTTTTCAAAATAAAGAAACATCAACATTCAAAATTTAATAAATAAACTTTTAGGAATTAAATTATACTATCTCTAGAACCAAACAGTGGTATTAAACCTTGGCTAATGAAGAATGTTTTGTGAATAGACAAATTTACTAATACCAACAAGGAGTTTTAGGATATTACATTATAATATAACGTATTCAATATAGTAATCTTTCTTTTTGATGTCTCCTGACCTATATACCTACTGCACAATACCTAGACTGTTTGTTGACTATATGAACCAATTTAGAAGAAATAACAAAATGAGTGTTGTTTGTCCCAAAACAAGTTACTACAGATTCTCTTACAATGGGTCTCTGAAACTGGAAGATTAAAAATAAATAATACTCACCAAACAGAAGACAACTATCATCCCTGTCATCAAAGGAGAGTATCTTACAAAAATACCATTTTACCCTTGAAGAACAAGGTAGAAGGACTAACTCTAAGGAATATCAGTCTATAATAAAGTTAGAGCAATTAAGAAGCTGTAGTATCAACATAAAGACAGACAGAACAACCAATGGAACAGAATGAGTCTAGAAACAGAATCAAACATATGATTTAAGCCAAACATTTCTTTTATAACAAAGATTGACTATAAAGTAATGGGGAAAGGACAGTTTTTTTCTGTAAATGGTGCCAGTAAGATTATGAAACCGTATAAAAAAAAGGAAATGTGGCCTCTTCCTCACACCATATACAAATATCAATTCCATATGGATTATAGGTCTAAATACAAGAAGTAAAACAATAAACATCTGGAATATAACACAGAAGAGTATCTTCACTACCCTAGGTTTCTAACCAACTTTTATAAATTTTATAATTAATGATCTGATGTACATTAATCACAGGGCCAAACTAATCGCCAAAGTTGTTTATATCTCTCCATGGTCTGGCTTTTGTGTGTGCACAGATTGTCATATTACAAAGCCTGCAATCACAAACTCCAAGATCTGTTCTTTGCTTTCTACTCAGTAGGGGACATTCTCACCTAATAACTATCCACTACTGTAGTAATGAAGGCTTTTGTGTTGTTTTCCCCCTAACTCCTTCTGGCTCCTGACCATGTGACCCTATATGGCATGATTTCTCCTCTCAGAAATCATAAGTAATAAAAATCTTTTAATGGTCTCAGCCTCTCCATGTCATCATTTAATCATTTACATAAATTAAAATCCCATGGGTACAATCAAGACATTGGGGTAGGTAAAGACTTCTTACGCAGGATACAACAATCACTATAAAGGAAAAAGCATAAACTAGGCTACATTTAAATTAAGAACTTCTAATAAGGCAGAGAAAGGCAATGAGGCTCTTACTTTTATGTAGACTCTAAAAACAAAAAAACAAGCACATAGATACAGAGAACAGAATCGGGCTGCCAGAAGCAGGAGGTAGGGGGTGGGTAAAATGGAAGAAGGAGATCAAACTTCCAGTTATAAAATAAGCAAGTCATGAGGATGAATGGACAGCATGTTGACTACAGTTAATAATACTATATTGCATACGTGAAAGTTGCTAAGAGAGTACATCTTAAAAGTCCTCATCACCAAAGAAAAAAAATTCAGTCTGTATGGGGATGGATGTTAACTAGACTTAATGTGGCAATCATTTTACAATACGTACAAATACCAAATTATTAAAAAATAAAAAGAACTTCTATTCATTAAAAGGCACCACTGATCTAGGATAGGTTCTCCAAAAGCCAACTCTGACAAATTAGAATTTGAGAACAAATAATTTATTTGAAAAGT
The DNA here is from genome assembly GCA_004023965.1 of Spilogale gracilis. NCBI lineage: Eukaryota > Metazoa > Chordata > Mammalia > Carnivora > Mephitidae > Spilogale > Spilogale gracilis. The sequence continues at coordinate 36,152 of PITA01015324.1, forward strand.
AATTCTAGGAAGTACAGGCAAGAGAATAGGAAAGGGCAGCAATACAAGATACACTGATGATCTGGGTATTGCTGCTTGGTACTGTGGCTCATTCTTGCTGGACACCTCTCAGAGATGGTGTAGAGTAAGCTTCAGAAGCTATCTCCAAAGGTAAGGAAAATGGTATATTTACTATCAACTTCAGTTCAGTATTGGTTAAGACCTATTGCTGGGCAGTCACTTCTTGATTACCCTCCAATTTCTCATGTGGCTAAAGTTCTCAGGCAGAGAGTTTCAGCTGCTTGCAGTAAGAAGCCTTCTACGTACAAAAGTGAATGCCAAGGAATGCCAAGTGGCAGAGCAACAACATATACTCCACAATACTGAGCAAAAAATCCAACTACAAAGTGGGAAGGTATGTGCAACACACAGAACCATAAAGGTGTCATTAAAAAAAAACTCTACAAATCAAAAAAGGAGTCACACAAAGCTTTACAAATCAAAAAAGAAGATAACCCAATAGAAAAATGGACAAGAGAGTTGAATAAGACTTTCACAAATGAAGGTATTCAAATAGGCAATATACACATGAAAGGACTGAAAATTTATTAACTATTAACACAAAAAGGAAAATTAAGACCACAATGAAATACCATTTGCTACCAAATATTATGGCTAAAATTTTAAAGCTGGTAATATTAGGTTTGGAGGAAAAATAATGGGAATTCTCACACATTGCTGATGGGAGTATAAATTGGAATGATCATTTTGAAAACATTTTCACAAATATTTTGTCATTACCTATTCAAGTTGAAGATGTGCATTTTCCATGACCCGGAAATTCCACTTTTAACTATGTGCCCAATAAAAACGTATGCACAATTATACTAGGGCATAAGTATACTAGGAGACAATTATAATATCATTTGGCAATATTATTCCTAATTTCCAGAACTGTCAACAACTCAAAAGTCTAATAGAGAAATGAATAATGGTATATTTATACAGTGAAATATTATATGCCAATAGAAATAAATGAGCTGTAGCTAAATGCACAATATAATTAAGTCTCACAACCAATGTTGGTAAGATGAAGCCACATATTAAAAATACACATCAGGGATGCCTGGGTGGCTCAGTTGGTTAAGCAGCTGCCTTTGGCTTAGGGCGTGATTCCAGGGTCCTGGGATCAAATCCCCCATCAGGCTCCTTGCTCAGTGGAGAGCCTCTCTGCTTGCCTCTCCCCCTGCTTGTGCTCTCTCTCTCTTTGACAAATAAATAGAATCTTTTAAAAAGATATAAATAAAAAATAAAAATACACATAAATGATTCCTTACATGTTAAATTTTTTTTTTGGAAGATTTTATCTATTTGAGAGAGAGAGCACAAGCAGGGGAGCAGCAGAGAATGAGGGAGAGGCAGGCTCTCTGCTGAGCCCCAATGTGGGGCTCAATCCCAGAACCCTGGGATTATGACCTGAGCTGAAGGCAGACACTTAACCAACTGAGCCACCCAGGTGCCCCAAATTTTAAAACAACAGGGAAAACTAGATTAGAAAGAAAAACGAGAACACGATTATAAAAAAGTGGTTTCTTTTTGGAGGGCTGGAGAATAAGGAGCAGAGAGGAGCAAAAGAGGAGTATTTTAAATATTGGAAATACCTATTTCTTCATCCAAATGGTCACTTTTTTCTTTTTAAGATTTTATTTATTTGACAGAGAAAAACACAGCCATAGAGGGAACACAAGCAGCAGGAGTGAGAGAGGGAGAAGCAGGTTTCCCGCTGAGCAGGCAGCCCGATGCGGGGCTCGATCCCAGGACTCTGGGATCATGACCTGAGGTGAAGGGATCATGACCTGAGGTGAAGGCAAAGGCTCAACCACTGAGCCACTCAGGCGCCCCACCTGATTGGTCATTACTTAGATGTTCACTTTGGCAAAGCCTGAAGACATGTTTGCTTGTTACAACTGGGGAACTTTTATTGGCATCTACTGGGTAGAAACCAAGGTTGCTGTTAAACATCCTAGAACACAGAGGCCAGTAAAGGAATTATCCAGCCCAAATGTTAATCATGCCTAGGTTGAAAAATTCTGCTGTAGAGGAGCTGTCTTGTTACAGGTATACAGGTACTTACTTACCTTATATCACTGGTGATTTCCTCCCTATTTGTTCCTTCTCTGTACCCTTCTCCAATCTCTCTATACCTTGTCAGCTTTGAAGAAATAAGCTGCCACAAATCCCACAGTTGCAAGAAACTAAATGTTGCCAAAACCATGAGTGGGGAGGCAGATCCTTCCCCAGCTGAGTACTACACATGAGTATTCAACCCTGGATAACATTTTTACTGCACCTTGAGAGACCCTAAGCAGAGAATCAAGCTAGAATGTTCACAGACTCCTGATTCATGGGAACTGTGAGATAATAATAGTTTTAAGCTGCTATGGTCATGGTAATTTTTTATGCAGCAATAGATAACTAATATAGATCTCTTTGCAACTTGCTTCTTCAAAGCAATTTGGGAGACAATTCTCTACGGGCCTTTTGTGTTTTTGCATATCTTCTGGGCAGAAGAACTGACTGCTGTTGTTCTGGACAGTCTTTTCAAAGATGTTTGTATAGTGAATAGCCTTGAAAAATATAGTATCTCCTACAGCAAAGGGTGAGTATGCTTATGTAAAGTCTTGGAAGACTAAGATGGTATCTCCTTTCAGAAAAGTAGGCCAACATACTTATTGTCCAGTATAAAAAAGATTCAAGTTCCCTAAGCTCTGCAATTCTCTCCTGCAACACACTGAATGTGCAGGTTTTACCTGGCCCTCTTCACATCACCGTGTGGAAAATGGAGTTTGGGGAATCAGTCAAAGAAAATGCTAATACTCTAGCTATTACTTGCTCTAAATACTAAAGTCCTGTCTCTCTGACCCAAGAGTCTTGTGTCTTCTGTCAGCATCTATGAACTTGGCAGGCTAATTTGTTAGCCTGCAAGGAGTGTAGAATATAAGATCCCTTGGAGTTTCTGACAAAACTATGTTGTAGTTTCTTATTTTTTTAATCCAAATTTCACACTAGATTATAAATTCCTTTGCATAAGAGACTTATTTCTTACTGTATCCTTACCACTTGTTGCAATGCTTAGTAACTTATTAAATAAATTAAAGAAAAATCTATGTACTACATACTTTATATGGCAGTCTGAAATCAAGGGGAAAAAATGAAAAGTTATTCAAAATAAAGCAAAGAGGGACTCTTGGACGGCTTGGTAGTTTGAGGGATTAACTCTTGGTTTCGATTCAGGTCACCATCTCATGGGTCATGAGATCGAGCCCCACAGTGGGCTCCACGTTCAGTGGGTAGTCATCTGCTTGAAGATTCTATCCCCCCCCGAAAAAAAAGATTCTCTCTCTCTGCCCCTCCTGACTTACACATGTGCTCTCTCCCTCTCTAAAATAAATAAACAATTGAGCAAAGAAATTTGAGTAAAACCTTAGAAAAACTTTTTTTTGTTCTTTGTTTTAAAAAGGTTTAAGTAGTCTTTTTTTTTTTTTTAAAGATTTTATTTATTTGACAGAGAGAAACACAGCCAGAGAGGGAACACAAGCAGGGGGAGCGAGAGAGGGAGAAGCAAGTTTCCTGCCAAGCAGGGAGCCAGATATGGGACTCGATCCCGGGTCTCTGGGATCATGACCTGAGCCGAAGGCAGTCGCTTAACCAACTGAGCCACCCAGGCGCCCCCCCCCTTTTTTTTAAATTAAGCGAGCTCTATGCCCAGTGTGGGGCTTCCAACTCATAATTCCGAAATCAAGAGTAGTATGCTCTGACTGAGCCAGGCAGATGCCCCAGAAAAACCTGTTTAATATGAAAATTTTCAAATGTTAAAGAAAGTATTTTGAATATTTATAATAGAAAACACAAGCATCTTAATGTCCTCTATTAAAAGCAAGGTTATAAATACTATACAGAAAGAAAAGACATTCAAGTTAGTCAGAATAGGAAATTAAAGTTTTATTCTTGGAGAATATTTATGATCTAGAAAACACTATTTTCTAAAATCAATATTCTTAAGAAGAAAGTATAAGAACTCATCTTAGGCAAATAATCTCATACTGGAAATTTTCAGGGAAAATTTAGTTCATTTAGAAGTTTAAGATAATCATATAATTCAGCCAACAGAACATTTAGTTCATTCACAAGTTGTAGCAAATTATGCAATTTAACCAGCACAAGTCTAATTTAGTAAATACTGTATTTAATTAAGAATAGATGTTTATATCAAATGAGAAAAGAGCCTAATTTAAAGTATATCTCCAGATGGTTAAGAAAACAGCAACTAAGAAATAGTATAGGGAATTCTGAAATTCATGAATCATGTAGGAAGTCAATATATTGCTTAGAGTTCTTCAAAAGTTAGTAAATCTAAAAAATATTTTAAAAGCCTCCACAAAGGACAGATGTGCTAAGTAGGAAAGTATTTATAGCTATGATTAGTCCCTCGAAAACTAAAAGGGATGGGAAGTTAATAGACTATCAGCTATGGATCAGTTACGACTGAGCCTTAAAAACCTTATGGAACTAGCTACAGACTGCCTTTTCTGGACAGGAACAAAGGACTCCAGATTCTCAGCTTATAGAATTACCTTAAACCTGGCCCAGATGACTTTTCTAAAGTCTGAGAGTCAAAGTGTACAGAAGCTGACTAACCAGATATTTCTGATGTTTCAGTTTGGCCAAATAGCTTTTTAACCAGAAAAAGTCTAATGCGAAAAACATGTATGTTACTAATTCTTATAGCTAATGACACTAAATTATGAAGCTGTATGACTGTATAATACTAAACATTAATGAGTTAAAACAAAGATACTGCTTTCAAGTATAATCTCATTTTTTCCTATAATAAAAGTAAAACAAAATCTTGACATACTGTTAAGGGTTGAACTGTATCCCCTCCAAAAATATTCTTTGAAGTCTAAATGCTCAGTACTTCAAAATGTGATCTTATTTGCAAATAGCATCATTGCAAAGGTAATTAGTTATAATGATATCATACTGTAGTAGGGTATACTCCTAATTCAATATGACTAATGCCATGTAAAAGACAGCCATGTGAAGACAGAGGCACGCAGGGAGACTGCCATATTATACAGCAGCAAGCAAGAAACACTAAAGACTACCAACAAACCACCAAAGCTAGGAAGAGGCAAAAAGAAATTCCCCTACAGGTTTCAGAGGCAACAGGGCCCTATAAATATCCTGATTTCAGACTTCTAGCATCCAGAACTGTGAGACAATATACTTACCATGTTTTAAGCCACATAGTATATAGTATTTTGTTTCAGAAGCAATAGGAAACTATTATCCATACTAATTATCAGTATAGAGTGGTCATGTCCTTTTCCTATACTGCATTTCATTTTTCTGTATAGAACATGTCATTCATAAGTAAAACTGTTCCTCAAGTTATTTAAGATATTTTCATTTGAAAATATCATTCAAGGTAGTGGAATTTGGCAACAGATCATAAATGCTAACTGTAGGGTTCTTTATGTTTATATTCATAATTGATTATTCATTTTAAGTCTTTGAAAGTCCTGAAACATTTAATGGCCCCCAAAAGACCGCTAAACAAGTACAAAGTAAAAAAGAAAGGTTAATGACAAACATTATCAAAAGTGTATCAAAAAGTAAAATGAGGAACTCTTCCTATATATTCAGAAATAATTTTATTTTAATATGAACGCTGTGATTTAATATTCGTTATCAGGGTCCAAACTGGAAGAAGAGAACATCATTGGTATGAGAGAAGCAAAATCAGAACATGGTGAGAATGGAGCGGTGGTACAGCACAGAAGGATAAGGAAGGTACCATAATGGAGGGCTTTTTAGCACAGATTATAGGACCCTGAAAAAGGTGAAGAGGGTATCCAAGCAAGGGGAGACAAGACAGTCTGGTGTAGGTTTTGAGCTCACATAGGCTAAGGAGAGTCTCTGTGTAGGAGGACACTTTACGGCAGAGTATCAGAGTCTAAGACAGGTGAGGATAGGAAGATGGTTTAGCAGGGAATGCTGGAGCACAGGTAAGAGTGAGGATGACATATGCATAAGATAGAGAGTGGCAGTAGTCAGAGACTGATCATACAGTGGGGGGGGCGGGGTCAAATATGCCAATATATTAAGGATACTGAGAGCCAGTTTTCTCACTGCCAGAGAAGCGAGGTACTGAGAAAATGAATATGAACCTTGGGATGTTGAATTGAAATTGAAGGTACTGGTGTGGACACAGTTTTCACCTGCACATATGGACATAAATTATATATATAAAATATAAAGTATAATCAAATATAAATTTTGAGATAAATACATAAATATTTATGTATTTACTCATATACATACACTTATTCCTTAGCCATTAGAAGGCCTAGGAGCAGTGACAACAGCAAAGAGTGTGCCCAGTGCCTGGATCTTGATTTCTAAATACCATATCCCATTAAAACAAACCGAGGTTCCTGGGAGAAATGGCTGACGCAAAAGCTAGGCAAGAAAGTACAAGGAAAGCCTGGTTCATTTTCCTAAGCCAGAAAGTGATAAAGCTCTCAAGGAATGATGGGTGTATTTTGAAAGGACTGAAATTAAAAAGGGTTTGTGCTAGTCAAATCTGAAACAATTTGAGAATCAAAATAAATGTTGATAGTAAAGGATTATAACCAATTGAATAAAATACGAAACTAGGAGTTCATGGAGATTAAATACATAAAATGGAAATTTGATAAGAAACAGTATATTTAATGGTCTCAAATTACCTCCCCAGAGACTACTTATTAATTATATAAGAAAAATAGTAATTTTATAGTGGAGAGGGTTAGAGAATCCCAATTTAATCAAGTGCACAAAGTTAACATCCTCACAATGGGACAAATCAAAATCATAAGCCATCTGATAAGATGTAATAAAAACACTGCTTCATTTCTGTGATATTCCTACAAAAGATACATTACCAGAATACAATGATGAGAAAAAACATCAGATAAACCCATACTGAAAGGGCTTATCTTTATCAGACCAGTACTTTTCAAGTGTCAAGGTCATGACTAAAGACTAAGTAGATAAAAAAACTAAAGGTAATACTTGATTCTCAATAGAATCCTTTTTCTAAAAAGGACTACTGGCACAACTGGAAAAATTTTAATGGGATCTGAGGATTAAATGGTACTATCATTGTTAATTTCCTTACTTTGAAGGTTTATTATGGTTGAACAGAAGAATATTCTTGTTTGTAAGAAATCTCCATGTATCTGGAGTGATAGAGCATCATGTTGGCAACTTACTCTTAAAATTAAAAAATATAAGTTATTTGTAGTATACTTGCAAATTTTCTGAAGGTTTGAGATTTTATTTTTTGTTTTCACTTTTGAAAGAGGTTGAAACCAAAAAATCTTACATGTTTCCAGAGAACAGGGGGAGAGAATGTCAGTCATATCTAAAATTCAGAAGATACAATGGTTTCAACTTCTCAGTAGGAACATTACAAGCTACAAGACGTGGAGAAGTGCCTCCTAAATTCTGAAGGAAAATTCCTGACTAGAATTCTATTTTCAAGTAAGCTATCAATCAATTATGAGAAAATAATAAAACATTTCAGAAATGCAGTCTTATTGTTTCCCAGAAAGTTACTAGAAAATGTGCTCCACAAAACAGAAAGAGTAAGCTAAAACAAAAGATTACAGGAGAAACAAAAAATAAGACATCCAACATAAGAAAGACAAGGAAAAAGGATGAAGAGAAACTTGAGGTCACAGCTATATTCTAAACAAAGAGGGGTAACCAGTCCAGATTGGAACAGGTCAGAAGCTTATGGGGGAGACATCTTCAAGACGTTGAATTTGACTATCTGCAATGAATAAATAGACTGAGAGCATATCTTAAGTATCCTTTAAATTTAGGATATTTAGATAATTGGTGGAAATATCTATGCCTGAATTAGTGAAAGCACACAGAAAACCATACAAATAAAACAACAGTTATTTATTCCGAGGAAAAAACACACAAAAAGTTGAATAAGCTCAACTCTGTGTATAGTGGATAATTATTAATAATTTTGATCTAACCAAAATTATGCTGTAACCCTACAGAGTGATGACAGGTAAGGAAATATCTATGTTTATGGGAGAAGAGAAGAAAGAGAACTAAAAATTCACTTTCCTACCAGGAAATTAACACAGAATGTCAAAGGATATCATCAAGAAAGTAAAAAAAAAACAATCTAAAGAATAACAGAAAATATTTGCAAATCATATATCGAAAATAAGGAACTTATATCTATAATATATAGAGAACTCTTACAACTCCATATTAAAAAGATGACCCAATTAAAATTTGGAAAAGGGGGTGTCTGCATAGTTCAGCCAGTTAAGAGTCCGATTCTTGATTTTGGCTTGGGTCATCATCTCAGGGTCGTGAAATTGAGCCTCACATCTGGCTCCAGGACTAGCACAGAGCCTGCTTGAAATTCCTTCTCCCTCTGCCTCTCCTTGCACTCTCTCAAATAAATAAATAAATAAAATATTTTTAAAAATTGGAAAAGGATATACATCTGTCTCTTTGGGGTAAACACCCAGTAGTGCAATTGCAGGGTCATAGGGTAGCTCTATTTTTTAAAATTTAAGGAATCTCCACACTGTTTTCCAAAGTGGCTGCACCAACTTGCATTCCCACTAACAGTGTAAGAGGGTTCCCCTTTCTCCACAGCCTCTCCAACACTTGTTATTTCCCATCCTGTTAATTTTGGCCATTCTGACTGGTGTAAGGTGGTATCTCAATGTGGTTTTGATTTGAATTTCCCTGATATATAATGATGACAAACATTATTTCATGTGTCTGTTAGCCATTTGTATGTTTTTCATGGAGAAGTGTCTGTTCATGTCTCCTGCCCATTTTTTGATGCGATCTTTTATGGGGGTTGTTGAGTTTGAGGAGTTCTTTATAGATCTTGGATATCAGCACTTTGTCTGTAGAGTCATTTGCAAATATCTTCCCCAATCCGTGGTTTGCCTCTTTGTTTTCCTGACTGTTTCCTTTGCTATGCAGAAGCGTTTTATTTTGATGAAGTCCCAAAAGTTCATTTTTGCTTCTGTTTCCTTTGCCTTTGGAGACATGTCTTGAAAGAAGTTGCTGTGGCTGATGTCGAAAGATTACTGCTTATGTTCTCCTCTAGGATTTTGATAGATTCCTGCCTCATGTTGAGGTCTTTCAACCATATCAAGGTTATCTTTGTGTGTGGTATAAGAGAATAGTCAAATTTCATTCTTCTATACCTAGGTGTCCAATTTTCCCAGCACCACTTATTAAAGAGACTTTTTTTCCCACTGGATGTATTTTCCTGCTTTGTCGAAGATTATTTGACCATAGAGTTTAGGGTCCATATGTGGACTGTCTACTCTGTTCCACTGGTCTATGTGTCTGTTTTGTGCCAATACCATGCTGTTTTAGTGATCAGTTTTGTAATAAAGCTTGGAATCAGGCAACATGATGCCCCAGCTTTGTTTTTCTTTTTCAACATTTCCTTAGCAATTCAGGGTCTTTTCTAGTTCATATAAATTTTAGGACTGTTTGTTCCAGCACCTTGAAAAATATTGGTGGAATTTTTATTGGGATGGCACTGAAAGTATAGACTGCTCTGGGCAGTATAGACATTTTAATGTTTATTCTTCTGATCCATGAGCTTGGAATGCTCTTCCTTCTTTTTGTGTCTTCTTCAGTTTATTTCATGAGTGTTCTGTAGTTCCTTGAGTACAGATCCTTTACTTCTTTGGTTAGATTTATTCCAAGGTGTCTTATGGTTTTTGGTGCTATAGTAAATGGAATCAATTCTCTAATTTCCCTCTTTATATTTTCATTGTTAGGGTATAAGAATGCAACTGATTTCTGTGCATTGATTTTGTATCCTGCCACACTACTGAATTGTTGTATGAGTTTTAGTAGTTTGGGGGTGGAGTCTTTGGGTTTTCCATAAAAAGTATCATGCCATCTCTGAAGAGAGAGAGTTTGACTTCTTCTTTGCCATTTTGAATACCTTTTATTTCTTTTTGTTGTCTGATAGCTGTTGCTAGGATTTCTAACACTATGTTGAACAACAGTGGTGAGAGTGGGCATCTTAGTCTTGTTTCTGATCTCAGTGGGAAGGCTGTCAGTTTTTCCCCAATTGAGAATGATATTCCTTGTGGGTTTTTCATAGATCGATTTTATGAGGTTGAGAAATGTTCCTAAACCCCTATATTTGAAGAGTTTTAACCAGGAACAGATGTTGTATTTTGACAAATGCCTTTTCTGCATCTATTGAGAAGACCATGTCATTCTTCTCTCTTCTCTTATTGATTTGTTCTATCACATTGCTTGATTTGCGAATGTTAAACCACCCTGCATCCCAGGGATAAATCCTACTTGGTCACTGTGGATAATCTCTTTAATGTACCGTTGGATCCTATTAGCTAGGATCTTATTGAGAATTTTGGCATCCATATTCATCAGGGATATTGGTCTGAAATTCTCCTTTTTGATGGGGTCTTTGCCTGGTTTGGGGATTAAAGTAATGCTGGCTTCATAAAAAGAGTGGAAGTTTTCCTTCCATTTCTATTTTTTGAAATAGCTTTAGGAGAATAGGTATTATTTCTGCATTGAATGTTTGGTAGAATTCCCCAGGGAATCCATCAGGTCCTGTGCTCTTGATTTTTGTGAGGTTTTGATCACTGCTTCAATTTTGTTACAGATATTGGTCTATTCAGGTTGTCAATTTCTTCCTGTTTCAGTTTTGAAAGTTTATAGGTTTCCAGGAATGCATCCATATCTTCTAGGTTGTTTCACTTATTGGCATATAACCGTTGATAGTAATTTCTGATGATTGTTTCTATTTCCTTGGTGTTAGTTATCATCTTTCCCTTTTCATTCATAATTTTATTAATTTGGGTCCTCTCCTTTTTCTTCTGGATTAGTTTAGCCAATGGTTTATCGATCTTATTAATTCTTTCAAAGAACCAGCTTCTAGTTTCATTGATGTGTTCTACTGTATCTCTAGTTTCTAATTCATTGATCTCTAATCTTAATTATTTCCCTGCTTGTGTGTGGGGTTGGCTTAATTTGTTGTTTATTTTCCAGGTCTTTAACGTGTAAAGAGAGCTGGTGTATTCAGGATTTTTCAACTTTTTTCAGTGAGGCTTGGATGGCTATGTATTTCTCCCTTATAACCGTATCCCATAGGTTTTGGATTGCTGTATCTTCATTCTCATTGGTTTCCATGAAATGTTTAAGTTCTTCTTTTTCTAGTTTACCCAAACATTCCTGATCAGGGTATTCATCCTTTCTGATAGCTAAGTAATATTCCATTTTTTACATATACTACATCTTCTTTATCCATTCATCTGTTCACAGACTTCTGGGCTTTTACCATAGTTTGATTACTGTGAACACTGCTACTATCAACATTGGGATGCATGTGCCCCTTCAGATTACTACATCTGTATTGTTGGGGGGAATGCCTAGTAGTGCAATTGCTGGGTCATAAGGTAGCTCTATTTTTAACTTTTTGAGGAACGTACATAGTGTTTTCCAGAGTGGCCGTACCAGCTGGCATTCCCACCAACAATGTAAGAGGGCTCCCCTTTCTCTGCATTCTCACCAACATCTTTTGTTTCCTGACTTAATTTTAGCCATTCTGACTGGTGTGAGGTGGTATCTCATCATAGCTTTGATTTGTATTTCCCTGATGATAAGTGAAGCTGAGCATCTTTTCATATGTCTGTTAGCCATTTGGATATCTTCTTTGGAGAAATGTCCGTTCATGTCTTCTGCCCATCTCTTTACTGGATTTTTTTATTTTTTAGGTGTTGAGTTTGATTACATTCTTTATAGATCTTGGATACTAGCCGTTTATCTGGTATGCCATTTGCAAATATCCTCTCCCACTCCACAGGTTGCCTTTTAGTTTTATTGACCATTTCCTTTGCTTTGTATCTTGACTAAATCCAAAAACTTCATTATTGCTTTGTTTCCCTTGCCTCAAGAGAATATTTAGTAAGAGGTTGCTATGACCAACATCAAAGAGGTTGCGGTCTTGTTCTCCTTGAGGATTTTCATGGATTCCTATCTCATACTTAGGTCTTTCATCCTGTTTGAGTTTATTCTTGTGTATGGTGTAAGAAAGTGGTCCAGTTTCACTCTTTTGTGGGTGGCTAATTTTCCAAACACCATTTGAAGAGACTGTCTTTTTCTCCACTAGATATTATTTCTGCTTTGTCGAAGATTAGTTGACCATAGAGTTTACAGTCCACTTCTGGGTTCTCAATTCTGTTTCATTGATCTATGTGTCTGTTTTTCAGCCATTACCATACTGTCTTGATGATTACAGCTTTGTAATATAGCTTTTTTTTTGAAGTCTAGCACTGTGATGCCACCAGCTTTGTTTTTCTTTTTCAAGATTGCGTTGGCTCTTTGGAGTCTTTGGTGATTCCATACAAATTTTAGGATTGTTTGTTCCAGCTCTGTTAAAATAGTGGATGGTATTTTTTTTTAAGATTTTATTTATTTATTTGACACACAGAGAGAGATCGAGATCATATGTAGGCAGAGAGGCAGACAGAGAGAGAAAAGGAAGCAGGCTCCCTGCTGAGCAGAGAGCCAGATGCAGGCCTTGATCCCAGGACCCTGGGATCATTACCTGAGCCTAAGGCAGAGCCTTAACCCACTGAGCCACCCAGGTGCCCAGTGGATGGTATTTTGATAGGGACTGCACTGAATGTGTAGACTGCTTTGGGAAGCATAGTCATTTTAGCAATATTTATTCTTTCAATCCATGAGCATGGAATGTTTTTCCATTTCTTTGTATCTTCTTCAATCTCTTTCATAAGTTTTCTGTAGTTTTTAGAGTACAGATCCTTTACCTTTTTGGTGAGGTTTATTCCTAGGTATCTTACGGTTTTGGGTGTAATTATAGTGGGATCAGTCCTTGATTTCTCTTTATTCTGTCTCATTGTTAATGTATATAAATGCAGCTGACTTCTGTGCACTGATTTTATATCCTGCCATGTTGCTGAATTCCTATATGAGTTCTAGCAATTTTGGGGTGGAGTCCTGAGTTTTCTGCATAGAGTCATGTCATCTGCAAAGAGTGAGTTTGACTTCTACTTAAAAAAAATTTTTTTTTCTAAAGTTTGACTTCTCTGACAGTTTGAATACCTTTTATTTCTTCTTATCTCATTGCTTCCTCCTTCTAGTACTATGTTGAACAACAGTGGTGAAAGTGGGCATATCTGTCATGTTTCTGATCTTAGGGAAAAAGCTCTCAGTTTTTCCCCATTGAGAATGATATTTGCTGTGGGATTTTCATATATGGCTTTTATGATATTGAGGTATGTTCTCTCTTCATCCCTACACTGTGCAGAGTTTTTTAAAATTAATTTATTTATTTATTCCCCCCCTTTTTTAATTGTTACTAAAATTTTTTTCCCCAGTGTTCCAAGATTCATCCCCCATTCCCACACCCAGTGCTCCACGCTTTAGGTGTCCCCAATACCCACCACCAGGCTCTCCCATCCCTCCACCCCCCTCCCTCCAAGTCCCTCAGTTTGTTTCTGTGTCCAAAGTCTCTGTTGTTTCGTTTCCCTCCCTAGATTACCCTAGTTCCCATTTACTTTCCTTCTCCCACTGTCCTCCAGGTTATCCCTCATGCACCGCAAGTAAGTGAAACCATGTGATACTTGACTTTCTCTTCTTGGCTTATTTCACTCAGGATAATCTCTTCCAGTCCAGTCCATGTTGCTACAAAAGTTGGATATTCACCCTTTCTGATGGAGGCATAGTATTCCATTGTATATGTGTACCACATCTTCTTTATCCCTTCAACTGTTGATGGGCACCTTGGCTCTTTCCACAGTTTGGCGATTGTGGCCATTGCTGCGATGAACATTGGGGTACATAGGGCCCTTCTTTTCACTACATCTGTATCATTGGGGTAAATGCCCAGTAGTGCAATTGCAGGGTCATAGGGTAGCTCTATTTTTAATTTTTTAAGGAACCTCCACACTGTTTTCCAAAGCAGCTGCACCAGTTTACATTCCCACCAACAGTGTAAGAGGGTTCTCCTTTCTCCGCAGCCTCTCCAACACTTGTTGTTTTCTGTCTTGTTAATTTTGGCCATTCTGACTGGTGTGAGGTGGTATCTCAGTGTGGTTTTGATTTGAATTTCCCTGATAGCTAGTGACGCTGAACATTTTTTCATGTGTCTGTTAGCCGTTTGTATATCTTCTACGGAGAAGTGCCTCTTCATGTCTCTTGCCCATTTTTTGATGTGTTCATCTTCTTTTTGGGTGTTGAG